>JAQBSW010001480.1:102500-132578 GCA_029291075.1 Eudiplozoon nipponicum | reverse complement strand
GTTATAAAACAACCCAACAAAGTATAATAACATTATAACAATCAGAATAAGGTTATTTCAGTATACACTTCAAAGAATTCCTAACCTTTGGGCTAAGGAAAACAGGAAATTTGGGGACATTACTCTTACCATCATTAAGCTAATTTTTGCCAATAGTAAATATATATATATATATATATATATATATATATATATATATATATATATATATATATGTCTAAATAAGACGAACCAAGACATTCAGATTATCTAAAATTGACGTCTCTAAATATTTTAAGAAAATGATATCTAATCGAACTAATCCCCACATATAATATATTTTAATATAAAAAATAAAAATCACAATTTTTGTTTCTAGATTACATTTAGAAAATTGATATATAAAGACATTTCCATAAATAATCCTTTTGCCTATTATAACATTATATATTATTGGAATACTTTTATGAACAAATTGATACACGCTGTCTGGTTTTATGGTAATACTTAAAGTGTAATATATTTATTTATTTATTGAAAATAGGGAAATAATTTGTCGTTCGCTTATGAGAAATAATGAAAACCATACAAATTTATTTTAATGAACCTGAGTGTAATGTCCACAAACACCGTTGCATCTGTTCGATTTGTAATTGTAATATTGATATTCACTCCACCACATTTGCACAGCCCTAATAAAACGAAAATATAATGTTAAAATTAATGAATAAAATATCTGGAATTAACTAAGAAATATTTTAATCTAATTGACATTATCGATTAAAAAATTAAGTCAAATGGTGCTTTTGGTCCCTATATAGCACATTTAATTTAATTTAATAAATGACACCCGGTGTACACCATTTTACAAAATGCAGGAGATGCGAAATATAATAAATAAGCAACTTAACATTCCTTCTATCTATTTACAATTGAAGAATAACTGGATTAAATATTATTTTCCATAAACCGACGGAAGAAGAAATTGAGATGCATAATTTGTTTAAAACAAATTACAAAATTTTGCTTAGATTATTTGTAGTGTCAAATCCTTGACTCAATTTGGGAGTGATAATAGGAATTTGAGCATCAAAACAAGTTTTTTTCGAAATAATATAAGAATTCTACACGAAAGTTATAATTGCACAAATGGATATAATTTGTTTTATCGGTATAATGGGGGAAATAAAGGAAATGTGTTAAACAATCGAAAATAATTGAACATACTTTTCTACATTGTAAGTTCCAGCCCAATTTTGCCCAACCCAACCCCACTGTTTGGTTTGCCGATCCCTTATGGTATCATGCCCCACAGTACAGTTATTGGCCCACCGCTGCGCTGATTGCTGAAGTTCAGAGTTCCATTTCTGAAATTAATTGTAAAGTATACGTTAATAAGAAATCTCACCAAGCCCCATATGTGGTGTAATTCTTGATAAATTTTAAGATGTTTTAAGTAAAAATATGGGAAATCAACATTCCGCATATATCTTATGCAAATGTTTTGTAATTTCATTTCCTAGTCATATTAAATATGGTGCTCTATTTTCTATACGTGAAATATATTGGAAATATACATATCAATTGCCTTTGTAATATGGATTTTAAATGCAAGAAATGTGTCTATTATAATATCAACGTATTTGGATATATCCATATACATATCTTTTATAAATGATATTTCAAAGTTTTTGCATATTGAAATCGTTATGTTCAAAATCTAACAATATTATTAATCCATGAGAGTCAGGATTTTAAATGAAGAAAAGAGATACTTTATGTTTAATCAATTTGTTACAATGTAGAGTTTAAAAATGCCATGGTAATTATGTATTAGTTGTTGCAAACCTGGTAACAAATTATTGCAAATATGACCAGAAGTATAAAATAAAGCCAGCATGAAAGTGTAATCTCGTGCATAGTCGGTTCACGTTTACTGGCGACTCGATAATAGGAGCCGTTATTACGCCCTTTACCCACTACTTGGATTAGGAATGTGAAAAAATAAAACGGTAAAATCTTTTATACGAATGTGTAAACCAGCAGTAGTAAAGCTAACTACATCTAAGGTCTTCGGCAATGCAACTTGAAATTTTATCTCACTATAGATAACATATGTAAACCGAATATGTAAAGTGTAAAAACACAATGGCTATAATGTCGGTACTCAATACTAACATGCTGGTAAAGTAGAGGGACATGGTCAAAAATGACTTATGATAAACTGATGAAATATATGTGCTTATGTGTTTCGGGGTGCCTGCTTATTTCTGTTTCTTTCTTACTAATTGGGCCGTAGTTGAAAGTCGAATTTGAAACATTTTATTTTTTCTAATACACAAATCCATCATAGGACTCCAACTAATAGATTTTAATAATTTCAGGTTAGTTTTTTAAACTAAAAATGGCGAAAAGAATTTAAAATTTATTATTGTCATAAATAAATAATTATGCTATTTTAATGGTTGCAACTGAAGATTTTAACAGAAAATTAAATGTTTGTCACTAAAAATATGATAAATTTAGCGTAGTATTGACGGCTAAATTATCCATTTTCAATTTTATTTTTAGTCATCTAATCTTTAACTCATGCAAGAGCAAAAAAACGGGTTCGTAATTTTCAAATTCTTTCAAACTTTCAAAAGTAACTCACAAGCATCGGCATTGATTTTGCTTTCGGTTGCCCTTCGACTCTTCCATTTAACAGTTGAGCTCGCAAGTCGTTGTGCGCCTTTAGAAACATATTCCGTTCTTTCGACGTCAGAGCTATAATATCTGACAGGAAACATCCAAAAACCACTAAGGCAATCGCGACACCTTGAAATAATAAAATGCTCTGTTTCGCCATAACCGCTTGACGATCAGCAATTTAACGGGTAAAGAAATAGAAAATAATTATAAAATTTTTCGATGTTTGATCAAAGTTAATGTAATTATCCAATTGTATATTTTTCAACAATGTGGAGTTCAATAAACTTATGTTACATAAATTAACTGACGCTATTTTTATAAAATATGTGTTTTAATAAATCGTGTTTTAACATAATAGATAACAACATTAAATGCCAGGATACAGAGCAATTTACCAATGGAGTTAAGAATTTTATTCTAATAAAAGTTGCCGAGGTAGTTAATTGTTCTAAATTAGACCATCATTCTGCATATATGGGACCTCGGTGCCTTATTTCTCAGATTCTCTCAAATGGTAGTAACAAAAAAGGCACCGGCCGTGTTAGGATCCGATTTTCTGAAAGCTTTTCCAAAAATGGAGATTGCACTATTTGCAATTCTATGGATAGCCATAAAAGACTACAAACTTGCAGGCCAGACATTCATTCTGGTTGGGCTGACGAAGCGAAGACTTTCAAACTGAGAAGAATGAAAGAATCCATATTATTTATTTATTTATTCATTACTTAAATGTTGGAAATGTATCCTATCGAGATTCAATAATATTATCATGGAAACCCAACCAATTAATTTGTTTTGGCTTCTTTCATAAGAACTTCAAATTTAGTATCAACCATAGAGTTCTCAAAAGTTGACTGAATTTACAAATTAGGAAAAGAGGAGAAATCAACTTTTATCTGTATTTTATGGCATATTACTTCCAAAATTTTATCGGGCCTGATATTCCAAAGGAAGTTGGAAACAGAATATCCATTACGAACTTACCTACGAAATTAAGAGGCACTTCCATGGCAAAACTTGGTTATGACGAGTCATAGTTATACATATACTTATAATATTAAATTCATATATTTTAGCAAACAGTAAAATTGCACACAAATTTCGCATTTCAGCTTCAATTTAAAGAGACATGTCCTGCGGTAACAGCTAATTTTGGCAATCAAAATAAACAAAGTTATTTAAACACGCAACACAATATGAGAGACATTGTGTGGAGGAAGTTAAATCCTCCGCCTTATGTAAAATTACCTTGACTGATAAATTTAAACCACCATAGCTGATTGTAACGAACTTTATTTAAAAAGAATTTTTTCTTTTTATTTTCAAGAACATTCTTTGTTTAAATACTTGATTTTAAAATTGTGCGCTATTTTCAGTTTTCGAGTATCTCGCTCTGTGTCTGGTATTGTAAATTTTGGTCTGCTGCATTTTCACAATTTCTTGATTAAACGATTATTTCATCATCAAATATATTGCTCCATCAATTGCCTTTTTGTTCTAATATAAAACAGAAAGGAACAGGAGCCTAGGAACAGGTATATTTGATTGCATCTTTGGTTCAAGTTTTTACATCTTTCTAGATTAATTACTGTGCGGAACAGTTTCCGACTTTCACTTTCCGATTGTCTAACAGTAAGTATCGATTTAATTGCTATCTCATATATTCATTAATACCGATATTAAATTTGAGGAAACAAGTAGGTTAGCGCAGGACATAGCGGACTTGAACTTAAGTGACGCAAACAATCTTATAAGCATATCAGACTTTACTGTGAATTTTAGGACTTCCAGCGATCTGGCATCTATGGGGCTTACAGACTCGAATAGGTTAGTGGCCTCATCAACATTTGGCGACCGCGCCAGTCCAAGAATATTAAGTCTACCACAGTATAGATCAGAAAAACATTCAAGTTGGGTAGGAGATGCCCAAATGATATTCAGTGCTTATAATATCGTGAACCCTATGGAGAAATTTGTTTCAGCATGGATGGCATTGCCTGAAAATTTCCGAAATTCTTTGGAAAATTTCAGAGACAGAACTGTTGAAGAAAAGCCGTACAATGCATTTGAGTTATTAATGGCTGAAATTCAACAGAGATATCAGCCTGGAAGATCAGCGCAAATGTGCGAATTATTACGCTTAGAAAAATGGGGCGTCAACTACCGTCCGAATTTTATGAACGCCTTTGCACAAAAGCTTCCAGGTTGAATATATCTAGAGATGTAGTCAACTCCATTTTTACAGCTGAGCTACCAATTAGGCTCAGAACAACATTGGAAGTATTTGACACAATGAGCATAGATTGGCCAACAAAACTCAGAGGGTTAGACGGCGTGTATAAACAGCAAGAACCACAAGTACATGCTGTAATAGCAGATTCTGTAACGATGCAGCCAGTCAGGGCAGATACCGAAAACAACCTGACTATACAAGAAACCTTGCGTTTCTTATGTAGAGAAGTTGCTAGCTTGCGTAGTGATATTGCACAACTTCAGAGTCAGGATAAGTATAATAGACGTCGAGGGAGTCACTCGCGTCAACGCTTCGAAGGGCCACGCGGATGGTGTAAGGCACATTGCGAATACGGACGCAGTGCGAAGTGCCAAGGTGAGAATTGTATTTACCCGCGATTAGGTGGACCCAGATGGAAAGGAAGCACAAAACCGGTTGAGAGAAATCCATCACCGGGAAAAGGACAAAACCCCCGCTAGTAGGAGCCGTAGGGGGGTTCCATTGCAAAGGCTCCCAGATATGCCTTTAAAAGGCATACTCAAAGCTAAAGATGCGACTAGAACAAATAGCACCGAGATAGAAGGCAAGAGAGTCCGATTCTCACTAAGCGGAGATCTGGAAAACATTGCCGGATTGTCCAGCAACAAGTTCATTATTAAGGATGAATTATCTGGATTAGAATATCTCATTGATACGGGTGCTGAGGTAAGCATAGTTAGGTCAGACGTGGTGGAAGCAGATTGCCCCACATTTGATTATCAACTATGGGCCGCTAACGGTAGTCCGATTGGAGTAAAAGGGATGAAAGAAATGTCGGTAACATTAGGCCAGAAATCTTCCTTCCGATGGAATTTTCTAGTAGCCGATGTCAAGGACCATATCATTGGCATGGATTTCTTGACACATTTCAAGCTGACATTAGACCCCAAGGCTAGGACTAACGCAGAAGGCGTAGGGATAGCAACACATACTAATTCTAACACGTCGGCATTTAGAACAGTCCTCTTACCTCGTCCATCTGTCGCACATGACTTTGCCGATATAATAGAGAACCACCTAGCAGTGTTTCAGCATTTCAGTGCCAAAAGGATAGGTCTGAAGGCAGGCGTAGAACACCAGATAGAACTGGTGGCTCCGTTGCCTTGTTCACCAAAGGCTCAACCATTGGCACAACACAAGCAACAAGTTGCTTTGTCCGAATTTCACCAATTGCGCGAAGAGGGCATTTGTAGAAGGTCAAATTCCAATTTTGCTTCCCCAATAGTGGTAGTTCCCAAACCTGAACCGGGTCAATGGAGGGTTTGTGGGAATTATCGTCTATTAAACTCAGTGACGAAGGGTGATTCTTATCCTCTCCCTAACCAGAGTACTTTTCTCCGAGATATAATGGGATATGAGGTTTATTCAACTTTAGATCTCCAGAAAGCGTACTATCAGGTACCAATGGAAGAAAGTTCGATACCACTCACCGCAGTCAGATTTCCAGGAGGGAGATCGCATGAATTTCTTCGAATGCCTTTTGGTTTGAAAAATGCCAGTCAGACATTCCAGCGTTTGGCTGAAGAAATCCTTCAGAATTGTCCATTTGCGAGGGTATATATAGACGACATAATTATTTTTAGTCGCTCTCGAGACGAACATCGTACGCATTTGGAAACGGTTTTGACCAGGCTGGAACAATATGGATTAGTGGTCAAACCTAATAAGAGTAATATCGGTTGCTCTTCAGTGAAATACCTTGGTCATATACTTTCCAAAGACGGAATTAAACCTTTGGAAGATAAGGTCCAAGCTATTAAGGACGTAACGGAACCCCGAACCGTACGCCAGTTGCGAAGTTTCTTGGGTATGATCAGCTATTATCGTCGATTAATTCCAGGTCTAGCCGGAATTCTTGGATCGTTAACAAGCCATCTCACTCGTGAAAAGAGCACGATCAAGAAGTCTTGGCCTATAAACTTGAGTCAAGAAGACCGAGAAAATTTCCAAAAGGCCAAGGACATGTTAAGTGACGTAACCACATTAGCACCTGTAGATTGGGAAAAACCTTTCGAACTAATCACAGATGCCTCAGATGTTGCATTAGGGGCAGTGCTACAGCAAAGAGATCAGGACGTAGTAAGACCGATTGGGTTTTATAGCCGTAAGCTTAATGATCGAGAAAAACGTTATGATACGTTTGGAAAAGAGCTTCTAGCAGTGTATGCCGCAGTGATACACTTCGAGCATTACTTAGATGGTCACAAGTTTAAGTTATTGACCGATCATAAGCCATTGATCAGCATACTTGGTAAAACAGCTAGGCTTAATTACTCTCGTAGAGTAAATTCCCAAATAACACGGTTAGCAGAGTTCGATTTCACTGTGTCTCATATTGCTGGCAAAGAGAATGTGGTAGCCGATGCACTTAGCCGACCGAATGAAGCTGATGTCGAGCTGATATTTCAAGGTCCATTGAAAAATTTAGATGAATCAATGCACGATTTTGTTAGTCAAATCGAGGAAGCGCAAGGATCGGATCCCTTTACATTAGTATTGTCCAAAAGACCAGGATATGTTCGTAAGCTCATAAGTGGCAAGTGGTTGTTATGCGAAACATCTAGAAGTCAACCACGACCATATGTGCCATTGGAGTTACGGGCCAAGATTATCCAAGTGTTACATGACATGGGTCATCCATCTATTAAAGCCACCATTCGATTAATCAACGACAGATACGTATGGCCGCACATGTCTAAAGACATACGGGTATGGGTAAGAGCCTGTGCCAAGTGTCAAACGTGTAAGGTGTGGAGACATACCAGAACCGAGATAAAGAACATTGGAATACCAATCGGACGGTTCAGACACGTACACATAGACATTGTCGAGATGCCTGAAGTAAATGGAAATAAATACTTGCTGACTATGGTGAATAGATTTAGTCGTCAATTTGAAGTGGCGATTTTAAAAGACATGACAGCGCAAGAAGTCTTGTTCGCGTTTCTACATAATTGGATATCGCGTTATGGTGTTCCGGAAAAGGTCACTAGTGATCGTGGTAGTCAATTTATATCAGAGCTTTTCGTAAGATCCCTCAACATCATGGAAACCACTGTATTACATACTAGCGCGTATAACCCACGAGCGAATGGGATGGTAGAAAGGCTACATCGTGAACTGAAAGCTGCATTAAGGTGTACTAGTGGAACAAGCTGGATACACGATCTTCCTATAGTACTACTCGCCATGCGCAACAGATATAGGGCACAATTAGGTACTTCCATAGCAGAACTGGTTTATGGAGAACCATTAAGGTTGCCTGGAGATCTTCTAATAGAAACTCCAAGTAGTCTTGATTGGGCTTCTAGTTATGTAGATTGGTTTGTAGGAGCACTTAGAGACAAGATGTGTCGTTTGGCCCCGACCAAGACTAGAAAAGCTAAAACCAAATGCTATGTGTCCTCTGATTTAAAATCGGCTTCGCATGTGTATATAACTAATGAGAATAGGAAGAACTGCCTGACACCATTTTACAAAGGACCATACAAGGTCAAGAGGATGACTGACAAGAATGTCATCATAGAAATAAATGGCATTGAGGATTGTGTTACGTTGGATCGTTGTATTCCCCAGTTTATCTGGATTGACGGTATGACTGAATTAACAGATGCGTCGAATGACCGTTCCATGGGCGAATCTGATGTGTGCAATCCCATCATGCAGGCACATAATGAAATGCAGAACTCTGAAGAAGCGTTGTCTAATATAGCAAAATCTTATTCTACTGAATCACAGCATGAAAACTATTTGTCGATACCAGATGATTTTGAAGAACCAGTGAATGTTGTACCGGGCGAGATGACGACGTCAGGGGCGCCAGTATGCACAACTCGTTCTGGAAGAGTACATCGTCAGCCGAAGAACTATGATTACGTCTATTATTAGACGCCTTTTTTGAGAAGGTGGTGTATGTAGAGGATGTTAAATCCTCCGCCTTATGTAAAATAACCTTGACTGATAAATTTAAACCACCATAGCTGATTGTAACGAACTTTATTTAAAAAGAATTTTTTCTTTTTATTTTCCAGAACATTCTTTGTTTAAATACTTGATTTTAAAATTGTGCGCTATTTTCAGTTTTCGAGTATCTCGCTCTGTGTCTGGTATTGTAAATTTTGGTCTGCTGCATTTTCACAATTTCTTGATTAAACGATTATTTCATCATCAAATATATTGCTCCATCAATTGCCTTTTTGTTCTAATATTAAACAGAAAGGAACAAGAACCTAGGAACAGGTATATTTGATTGCATCTTTGGTTCAAGTTTTTACATCTTTCTAGATTAATTACTGTGCGGAACAGATTTCGACATTCACATTCCGATTGCCTAACAGTAAGTATCGATTTAATTGCTATCTCATATATTCATGGATACCGATATTAAATTTGAGGACACAAGTAGGTTAGTGCAGGACATAGCGGACTTGAACTTAAGTGACGCAAACAATCTTATACGCTTATCAGACTCAACTGTGAATTTTAGGACTTCCAGTGATCTGGCATCTATGGGGCTTACAGACACGAATAGGTTAGGGGCCTCATCATTTGTACTTAATATCAAAATAAATGGTATTCTTCACGAATGTGGTTTTTTACTCGTATTTGCTAACATTTTGCAAATATCTTCAACGTTTATCAAAAATTTTGAAATGGGAAACAATATGCAGTTTAAATTGTTTATTTATTTGTGGATTTTATACTGAATTTGCTTGAAAAACTAATCCAATTTCACGTTATCAATAATTTACAAAATATTTATAATTCGTGATAACATTGGTAATTGCACAATTAGCAAAATCTTATTTTCGTGTCCAAGCGGAAGCTTTAGAGAGATATTGACGCTGCCTTCAAATGAGGGATTAAGAGCACACTTAATTTCGTCTTACATTTATGTGTTATTAATTTTACGAAGGTTAAAATTATATGTATATATATAATGCAGAAACAACTAATATTATACTGTCTTTCCCTTTAATATTAGTATAACTTGTAATGTTAAATGAACTTGCGCTTTTAATACTTAGTTTCTATGTTGCGCCATTATATTTACACTAATTTCCATTTTGTCCAATATTATTCATTTTGTCATTTCCTCTTTACCTCAATATGTATTATTGCTTAACGTTTGGTATTTCAGACACATTTCTTATGCATTAGACATAGGGTTTTAGCCTTTCTTTTGAAATCGAGGAATGTACTACGATAATCATTTATAATATTTTAAAAAAGGTAATGCTATTTTATGATATACCGTACTCCGAAATGATAGTGTAAATAAGGAAACACTTGTGTTAATTCATAGTAGCGAAAGGTAAAAAAATATTTGGACTTAAATATCTAAAATGGTAAAACTTAAAATCATGCTAAACCGGCATTTGGTATATGTATTGCACGCAATTAAAAGAGGTGAAATATTATTTGTGCATCAAGCATTTGCGTTGGCTTATGATTTCACTAAAAAGTGGAGCATTTAAGAATGTTATATCCTAAAATTAGTACTGTACAAAATTTACGATAAAATTAAGTTGTTTTTGGACTTACTTCTTGATAATTTAATGTTACAAACTTTTAAGAGCTCAATTTCTAAATATAATAGGACTTAAGCTCGCTTTTATAGTGTTAGCGGGAAAAAGTCAGCGGATATTCTGGCCAACAGAAAGGTGTATAAAGAAATATATAATAGACAAGTTTATTGGACCATATCAAATTATCATTTAAAAAATATTTACTGTTATTTCGCTGTTTTGAATAAATATATTTTATAGAAAAACCAAAAAAGTTAAATAAAATACATTTTTGTCTCCAATTACAAATGCTGGTCGTCATGAATTTGCATTGCATGTCACCGACCTTCCTCCGATAAAATGCGATTGATTTCATTAATCAGAAACGAAACTGCAAATCGTAATTGAAAATTCCACTTGAAATTTAAATATTAAATTTTTGTTAGTTTACCAATATCCTAATAAATTTCAATGCTCTGAAATTTCGAGAGATCAATTTGAGATATGGGAGATTAGCTTTAATTTTGTCGGTTATTTTACTAAACTTAGAATATCATTATTTAACTCAAGTTAAAAACCTATGTGGAGGAAGTTAAATCCTCCGCCTTATGTAAAATAACCTTGACTGATAAATTTAAACCACCATGGCTGATTGTAACGAATTTTATTTAAAAGGATTTTTTTCTTTTTATTTTCCAGAACATTCTTTGTTTAAATACTTGACTTTGAACTGTGCGCCATTTTCAGTTTTTCGTGTGTCTCGCTCCTTGACTGGTCTTGGATATTTCGGTCTGCTGCATTTTTACAATTTTCTCTAGTAAACGAATACATCTCATCAAATATATTACTCCATCAATTGCATTTGTTCTAATATAATATAATATTGAAAGGAGACTTCTGGAACAGGTAATTTGATTCTTCTGTTGTTCACGTATACCTCTTACCAGATTATTTGTTCGGGAGTAACCACGATCCTACTTTCGCATTCCGATTGCCTAACAGTAAGTGTCGATTTAATTGTTATACCATTTAGACATGGAGACCGATATTAAATTTGAGGACACAAGTAGGTTAGTGCAGGATATTGCTGAATTGAACCTAGGAGATGCAAATGGAAATATAAGCCTATCAGACTCTACTGTGAATTTTAGGACTTCAAGCGATCTGGCATCTATGGGGCTCTCAGACTCGAATAGGTTAGGAGCCTCAACACCTATTTACATTCTGTAGAGAGACAAATCACGTTCTCTTTCATTTAATTTGCGTGCGTATTAAATTAAATGCTTAAGTTAAAACAGACGCCTTTTAATGTAAAGAATTATATTTAGTTTAAATTTTCATTAAATCAAATTATCTTTGTTTTAATTTTCTAGAAAATCAGAAGAGAGATTTTTATAGCTCTTAATTTAATATAAAACATAAAACGGATGGAAAATGCATGCGTTCCTTAATTAAATTTACACTGTCTTGTAAAAATTCAACGGAATGCAAAACAGTGACACGGTTAGTAGAGTTCGATTTTACGGTGTCTCATATTGCTGGTAAGGAGAATGTGGTAGCCGATGCACTTAGCCGACCGAATGAATCTGATGTCGATCTGATATTTCAAGGTCCTTTGTAAAGTTTAGATGATTCAATGCATAATTTCGTTAGTCAAATCGAGGAAGCGCAAGGATCGGATCCCTTTACATTAGTTTTGCCCAAAAGACCAGGATATGTTCGTAAGCTCATAAGTGGTAAGTGGTCGTTATGCGAAACGTCTAGAAGTCAACCACGACCATATGTTCCGTTGGAGTTACGGGCCAAGATTATCCAAGCGTTATATGACATGGCTCATCCATCCATTAAAGCCACCATTCTATTGATCAACGACAGATACGTTTGACCACACATGTCTAAAGACATACGGGTATGGGTAAGAGCTTGTGCCAAGTGTCAGACGTGTAAGGTGTGGAGACATACCAGAACCAAGATAAAGACCATTGGAATACCAATCAGACGGTTCAGACACGTCTACATAGACATTGTCCAGATGCCTGAAGTAAATGGAACTAAATACTTGCTGATTATGGTAGATAGATTTAGTCGGTAATTTGAAGTGGCGATTTTAAAAGATATGACAGCGCAAGAAGTCTTGTTTGCTTCTTCTACATAATTGGATATCGCATTATGGTGTTCCGGAAAAGGTCACTAGTGATCGCGGTAGTCAATTTATGTCCGAGCTTTTCGTAAGATCCCTCAACATCATGGGAACCACTATAATACATACTAGCGCGTATAACCCACGAGCAAATGGGATGGTAGAAAGGCTACATCGTGAACTGAAAGCTGCATTAAGGTGTACTAGTGGAACAAGCTGGATACACGATCTTCCTATAGTACTACTCGCCATGCGCAACAGATATAGGGCACAATTAGGTACTTCCATAGCAGAATTGGTTTATGGAGAACCATTAAGTTTGCCTGGAGATCTTCTAATAGAAACTCCAAGTAGTCTTGATTGGGCTTCTAGTTATGTAGATTGGTTTGTAGGAGCACTTAGAGACAAGATGTGTCGTTTGGCCCCGACCAAGACTAGAAAAGCTAAAACCAAATGCTATGTGTCCTCTGATCTAAATTCGGCTTCGCATGTGTATATAACTAATGAAAATAGGAAGAACTGCCTGACACCATTTTATAAAGGACCATACAAGGTCAAGAGGATGACTGACAAGAATGTCATCATAGAAATAAATGGCATTGAGGATTGTGTTACGTTGGATCGTTGCATTCCCCAGTTTATCTGGATCGACAATATCACTGAATTAACAGATGCGTCGAATGACCGTTTCTATGGGCGAATCTGATGTGTGCAATCCCACCATACAGGCACATAATGAAATGCAGAACTCAAAAGACACGTTGTCTAATATAGCAAAATCTTATTCTACTAATTCACAGCATGAAAACTATTTGTCGATACCAGATAATTTTGAAGAACCAGGAAAAACTAGACCGGGCGAGATGACAACTTCAGGGGCGCTATTATGCACAACTCGTTCTGGAAGAGTGCCACGTCAGCCGAAGAATTATGATTACGTCTATTACTAGCCGTCTTTTTTGAGAAGGTGGTGTATGTGGAGGAAGTTAAATCCTCCGCCTTATGTAAAATAACATTGACTGATAAATTTAAACCACCATGGCTGATTGTAACGAATTTTATTTAAAAAGAATTTTTTTCTTTTTATTTTCCAGAACATTCTTTGTTTAAATACTTGACTTTGAATTGTGCGCCATTTTCAGTTTTTCGAGTGTCTCGCTCCTTGACTGGTCTTGTTTATTTTGGTCTGCTGCATTTTAACAATTTTCTCTAGTAAACGAATACATCTCATCAAATATATTACTCCATCAATTGCTTTTGTTCTAATATAATATAATATTGAAAAAGAGACGTTCTGGAACAGGTAATTTGATTCATTCTGTTGTTCACGTATATCTCTTTCCAGATTATTTGTTCGGGAGTAATACGGTCCTACTTTCGCATTCCGATTGCCTAACATTAAGTGTCGATTTAATTGTTATACCATTTAGACATGGAGACCGATATTAAATTTGAGGACACAAGTAGGTTAGTGCAGGACATTGCGGAATTGAATCTGAAGATGCAAATGGTAATATAAGCCTATCAGACTCTACTGTGAATTTTAGGACTTCAAGCGATCTGGCATCTATGGGGCTCTCAGACTCGAATAGGTTAGGAGCCTCAACACCTATTTACATTCTGTAGAGAGACAAATCACGTTCTCTTTCATTTAATTTGCGTGCGTATTAACTTAAATGGTTAAGTTAAAACAGACGCCTTTTAATGTAAAGAATTATATTTAGTTTAAATTTTCATTAAATCAAATTATCTTTGTTTTAATTTTCTAGAAAATCAGAAGAGAGATTTTTATAGCTCTTAATTTAATATAAAACATAAAACGGAGGGAAACTGCTTACGTTCTTTAATTAAATTTCATTGTCTTGTAAAAATTCAATCGAATGCAAAACAGTAAGTAAGCCGGCACACAGTTTATAAAAGAATCGGTATACGCCAAACGTAAATAAAGACAATATGCAGCGCAGGTGTAAAATTATATTCATTTAAAATTATGACTTTTAACCAACATATTAATAAGGCAATAACTCACTCATTTACCTATATAATTTGGAAAAACCCCTGTATTCAACAGAAATATGTATTGCTTCCTGTGTTATAGTTAGCGAAAAACTATTTTTAAGCAAAAAAATCCATACAGGGTGGTGATCAAAATGAAAAAAACCAAGCCTGCATACTTGGAATAAATAGCATTCTCGGTTTTTACCTGCCATGCAAAATAGCTAGAATCCCGTCAGACCTAAGTAAAATTGCCTTTTGAACTAATTTGTTAGTCCTTATGGACCAAGGTTTTTTAGTTATTATGGGCCAAACGCAAACCAAATTTTATTATTTGTCAAGTACAAATGCGACATTCTATCTGATTCGTCTGTTCAAGGAAAATTATCGTTGTACTAAACCTGCAAATTTTTTTGCTTACCCTAATAATCACAAACCCGAAGATCTCTACATGTTGAATTTGACTAGATAATTAAGTCTTCTAATAAGGTATGCAACCTGGAGACACAATTTTGTGCATATAAAACTAACCAATTTATAATTGTTGTTCAATCCCATTTACTAAGATGTGACATCATAACATAAATCTATGGAATAACATTAAACAGAGCTTCTGGTATTTACCATTGACTGCCGTTTATTCCACTCACCGACTTCATTTTACCAAGAAGATCGTGCAACGTACCTCTCCTTCGATGGCATAAAAGTCTAAGCCTGTATAACAAACAAGAAGCTCATTCACATATCGTCGTTTCATTTTCAATTCACTGCACTATCTCACATAAATTGTGGCCAAAAAAAACATGGTATCCGCTGATACGTTCTGTGTAATTTGTTTACTGTTGTGGATTGAACGTAAATCAACTGTCATGAAAATACTAATAATTCGAGAATTCAAGAATTATATTAGACAATTTTTACTCGAGCACTGATAACATTTGCATACACCGGGGCTTTTAAACTGAAATAAACTTAAATAGCATTATATAAACTTTAAGGTTTCAGTATAATATAGTATTGCCTAAGTTAGCAAGGACATTATTATAGTTTTGCATTTATTGAGAATTCTTCAAATATTAGAGAAGAAAAGGTAGTTTATTTAGCAGACAGTTTTTGACATTAATGGGAATTCGGTAAGTATCGTCTAGGATATTTACTGCGGAAAGTGAACAGGCTACTGCATATTATTTCATTAAAACTAACTATGTGGAAATGGAATGAAGGTTAATATGTCGAAGTTCAGGTGGCTGAAATTATTCTGCTGAAAATTTAGATCAATTATATATTAAAACCATGGGCTCCATATCAGCCAACAGTGACAGAGATCTTATTGTACGTATATATTTTAAATGCCTTGTGATTCCACATCTTGAATATAAAGACCTATATATATTATTTCTCAGCAAGAAGATTATTTAACTGTGATATATTTATTTGTTGAATGATGTCATTATTACATACATCGAACAATGCCACATTTTTTATTTTGCTAGAGCAACAGTTGCTCAGAAGTAGATTTAGTTCTACATTTTGTTGAACTTCAACATAAATTTGAATGGATTGTGTTGGTACGGTGTTATGACAGGTCAACCAGCTGTTGCTCCATGGACATTTTCGACATCCATAGTTTTAGCATCAGATAATTTCACTACAACCATTGAATTGTTTCCCCTTACAGACTTAGGATATATATTATATATTGTGAACTGACTTTAATTTCACCTTCTTGAAAACGCTATTTTATGGTAGCTCTAATACTGCAGGTTTATACATTGGTATAGGAGATAGAACCAACAAATTTTGCCACATTCTTTATCCAAATATAATGTTGTTATACTTTAGTGTTGATATCATGTTTTATTCGAGAAGCATAGTTTTGGCATCAGGTTGTGGCAAAGCAACCATTGTTCCACTATTCTTGGCAGAATACTTCTACATATCAAATATTTTGTGTAACTCGGTAAATGTTACATATAGTTAGTTTGCTTTACAATCGAATATTCGAAGACTTCATACGACGTTAGATATATTTGTGAAGGTTTACACTTGCGTAAAATAGATTGTACAGTCCCATAGTCCAAAATTCGTTACGTAAATATATAGTATGTTTATGAATTTTTACCTACTGATGAGTCGCCAGTAAGCACGAAACGAATGTGCACTGTCACTAAAACTATAGTATTTGTAAAGTTTACAGGCTCGGTATATATATTTTAGATTGTTAGTTGTCATTGGAATCGCATAGTCAAAACCTTATATGTCGTTATATCTACTTCGGAATCTTTAGACCTACGAATGCTAGATTATAAATTCCAATTTTCCTGAAATCCCAACCTAAATATATATTTGGCATTGCACGTAATACCGACTTCTATTGACGAGTCGCCAGTAAACACAAAATAAATTTGCACAGGACGTTTTCTGTTTATCCTGGGCAGGTTTAAAATAAAATCTTCCGCGGTGCGCAATAGTGAATACATTATATATATATATATATATATATATATATATATATATATATATATATATATATATATATATATATATGGATTATTTCTCAGCAAGATGGTCTATTTAACTGTGATATATTTATTTGTTGAATGATGTCATTATTACATACATCGAACAATTCCACAATTTTTGAATTTGCTAGAGTAACAGTTGCTTAGAAGTAGATTTACTTCTACATTTTGGTGAACTTCAACATAAATTTGAATCTATTGTGCTGGTACGGTGTTACGACAGGGCAACCAGCTATTGCACCATGGACATTTTCGACATTCATAGTTTTAGCATCAGGTACTTTCACTATAACCATTGAATTGGTTCTCCTTACAGACTTAGGATATATATTATATATTGTGAACTGACTTTAAATTCACCTTCTTGAAGAGGAGATAGAACCTACAAATTTTGTCACATTCTTTGTCCAAATATAATATTGTTATACTGATGAGTCACATGAATGTACAAAACGAATGTACACATGAGATTATAAATTCCATTCATGCTTAATTTCGTTTCACTTGATCAAATTTCTAACCAAAAATGGCAAGGCAAAATATAATTTCTTTTATAGTGTTTTTCACATTTGAGAGTATTGTTATAAAAATATGAAAAAAATTAGTGTGATCGCATCACTTTACTTGCCATATTGAAGTAATTTATGATCGCGATTATAAATGTTCGACAAATAAGGCACGCCATATTTCATCCAACTACGTAGCTGTTATCCAAAACTACACCGAAATATATCGTTTTTTCAGTTTTATGTGAAGAGCGCACATAATCAGCCGTGCTCGAATGGTCTCACAAATAAATTACATTTCCTTGTTGAATAAACTGCGAATTGCTTTCAGCCTATCATTTCGCATCGTGCAAATTTAAATAGTTGACATTATAAAAAATCTAAATTGCCAAATGTTGCACATGGATAAGAATACATAATTAGATCCTTCGAATCTCTCTTGTCTCTAAATTTATTTTGCCAGTTAAAGCATTGAAAAGCCAAAATTTTGAGTTGCAGGAGATTTCATAAAGTTTAAAATACTCCATGAGTCTTCCAATTAGGCGGAAAAGTCGAAAAGTATATTAATTGACTATTTGACAATTGAAAGTTATAAAATGTTTTCCTATGCGCTCTAATACTCGCGATAACTCTAAGATATCTTACTTTATTAATCTAACTTATTTTTCTCACCTCACGGATTTCAATTTAATTCTACACTGACTTTTGTCCTATATTTGAAAAGAAATTTTGTATAATATCTTATTATTTGTGACACACATTTTGCTTTAGATTTCTCTGATAATCATTATTCATAATAAAATACTATAAACTGCTTTTTTAAAGTAAAAGTCCTTATGTTCATGGTTTGGAATCACAAATCATTTAAAATATATACGTACACTAAAATCTCTGTAAAAGTTGGGTGATGTGGAGCCTATGGCGTTAAGACATAATTAATCTACACTTTCAACAGTATAATTTAACCACCTGAACTTCGACATATTAACCTTCATTCCATTTCCACATAGTTAGTTTTAATGAAATAATATGCAGTAGCCCGTTCACTTTCAGCGGTAAATATCCTAGACCATACATAGAAAATGCCAATTAATGTCAAAAACGGTCCGCTAAATGAACTACTTTGCTTTTATAATCATTTTCCGATTTTGAATAAGATCTATTTACGCACACAGACATATTGATTTTAAATCAAGTTTGCATATTTAATTTACCCAAATGTTATTCCTATCTGCAAATTCAGTGATTATTCTGTTATAATAATTTTCAATTCATTAACACCGCCTAAATAAGCGAGTTAACCAAAGAGAGTGTTTAATATGTAACTGAAAATGTTGTATTTTGTGGGGCGTTATGACACATTAGACAGAATAATAAGCTCCAATCCAAACCTACTTTCGTTCGAGCCCTAGGTCCAGAAATATCTTGGCGTAATATTTGAAGAGTTCTCAATAAATGGTTTTATCATTTTGATAACCGTCCTGTATGGCAATTATTGCTTAAATTAGTTTTTTCGCTAATTACAATACCGGAAGAAATACATATTTGTTGAATACATTGAAATTTTCCAAATTATATAGTTATATGAGTGAATTATTGTCTTATTAATATTTTGGTTAAAAGTAATTATTTTAAATGAATATAATTTTACACCTGCGCTGTATAATGTCTTTATTTAAGTTTGGCGTATATCTCTTCTTTTATTAACTGTATCCTAGCTTTCCTACTGTTCTGAATTCGAATGAATTTTTATAAAATATATATTTAGTTCAGGGACGCAAGCAGTTTCCATCCGTATTATGTTTTATATTAAATAAATAGGTATAAAAATCTTTCTTCTGATTTTCTGGAAAATTTAAACAACGATAATTTTAGTTAATGAAAATTTAAACTAAATATAATTCTTTACATTAAATGGCATTTGTATTAACTTCACCATTTAAGTTACTACGCACGCAAACTAAATGAAAGGAAGCGTGATTTGCTCTTCTACAGAATTTAAATATGTTTTTTTCTTGGGTTAGATTATGATATTCTGAATTTAGAAAAATAATCAACAAAATAAAAGCTAATCTCCCATATCTCAAATTGATCTGTCGAAATTTCAGAGCATTGGAAGTTATTAGGATATTGGTAATCTAACAAAAATTTAATATTTAAATTTCAAATGAAATTTGCAATTACGATTTGCAGTTTCGTTCCATATTGATGAACTGAATCGCATTTTATCGGAGGAAAGTCGGTGACATTCAATGCAAATTCATGACGACCTGCATTTGTTTTTGGAGACAAAATGGTACTTTGGTTAAATTTTATTGGTTTTTCCATAAAATACATTTATTTAAAACAGAAAAATAACAATGTATATTTTGTTTTTAATGATAATTTGATATGGTTCAATAAACCAGTCTATTATATATTTTTATACACTTTTCTGATGACCAGAATATCTGCTGACTCTTTCCCGCTAATTCTATAACAGCAAACTTAATTCCTATTATCTTAAGAAATTGAGCTTTAACAATTTTGTAGCATTAAATTATTAAGAAGTGAGTCCTATAACAACTAAATTTTACTGTTATATGTCTACACTACCATTTTTAGGATTTAACATTCCTAAATGCTCCGTAATTTAGTGAAATCATAAGCCAATATGAATGCTTGATGCACAAATTATGTTCCATCTTTTTTAATTGCGTGCAAAATGCCGGTTTAGCAAGAATTTATGCGTTACCATTTCAGATATTTAGGTAGAAATATTTTTGACTTTCGCTTAATGTGAATTATCACAAGTTTATCCTTACTTACACTATCGTTTCGTAGTACGGTTTATCATAAAATAACATTACCTATTTCCTTTTAATATTATAAACGATTTTTGTAGGACATACCTCAATTTGGAAACAAACGCTAAAACACTATGCCTAATGCGTAAGGAATGTGTCTGAAATTACAAATGTTAAGCAATTAGATATATTGATAAAAAACACAATGATGAAGTACATTATATTGGACATAAAAGAAATTAGCCTAAATAATATGGCGCAACATAGAAATTAAGTACAAAAAGGGCAGGTTCATTTAAAATTACAAGTTATAATAATATTAAAGGAACCGACAGGATTATATTAGATGTTTTGCTGTTATATATATATATATATATATATATATATATATATATATATATATATATTATATATATATATATATATATACTATCATTTCTAAGAACGGTATATCATAAAATAACATTACTTATTCTCATATTAATATGATAAATAATTTTTATGGTACCTAACTCGATTCAGAAAAAAAGAATAAAACACTCTGTCTAATGCATAAGAAATGTGTCTGAAATTACACATGTTAAGCAATAAGAAATATTGAAGTAAAGAGGAAATGATAATAATTATAAATAATATTGGACGAAATGGAAAATAATCTAAGCAGTGTGTCGCAAGATAGAAACTAATTGCAAAAACCACATGTTCATTTTACTTTACGAGTACAAAAAAAATTAAATGAACCGAGAGGATGATATTAAATGTATTTGCATTATATATATATATATATATATATATATATATATATATATATATATATATATATATCATATTTATACATTTTGGGTTTCCAATTGATTATGCTAGTGGTAACAAATCTGACTCGTTTTTACTGCTGTTTCTTGTTTTGACTAGTTGGTGAGTGTGTATGCGTTTGTGTTTGTGTGTATGCGTGTTTGCATGTAAAGGTCATTCTCGCAGTATTGCGAAGTGATGTCTGAGATCTTGTCATTATTGTTTTGATAGCTTGAGAATTAACCATTTGTGCGCATTGTTCACTGTTACATATACAAGTGCTATTTTTCCCAGTATAGTTGATCGTTTCACCTCGTTGCGCAAAGTTTTCACGTGGTAACAACGCCAGTGTTGATTGCAGTGTTAAACGCTCACATTGTTTGGAGACTTCTGTCATCGTATGCGCCTCTGTTATTTCCACTTCAGTTTGTTGCCAATCCGATTGTACGTTTGTTGATTCTAGTCGAGGGCCTGTTGGTTCTTGGCTGGATACTAGTAGATTGTTGCTGAATTTTGTTATTCTTGGCCAGTCGAAACGAATATCATGTTGATGAAACTTTTGAATATTAAGGTCAGGTACTTGAACCAATACGGAGCATCATAAACGCTAACACCATCAAGGACTCCTTCGAACTAGCAAATGAATTGAAGGGGAAGAACATCGTACAGAATAAAATGGTCTCGCTTGACGTCTCATCCTTATTTACAAACATACCACTGGATAAGACAACGGAGATCTTGTGTGACTTCATCCAAAATGAGTTTTTTGACTTCCCTATAGACACCAATGACATCAAAGACCTCATATTAGCATGTACTAAAAAGTGCAATTTACATTCGAAGGGATATACTACCGCCAGATCAATGGTGTATCTATGGGAATTTGCATCGCACCCCTCCTGGCAGATGTATACATGTATCACCTGGAAAAAACGAGCCTAAAAGGTATAATTGACCAGTGCGCACTCTACAAAAGGTATGTAGATGATATCTTGTTGTTCATCTCAGAAGCAGCAGACCCTTCCGAAATCCTCAAACAAGCAAATGGAGTCGATCCAGACATCAAATTCACTCTCGAGGTAGAGAAAGACGACAGTTTTCCCTTCCTTGACATCAAAATCACTCAAGAAGCAAACGGAGATTTGACACTGGCCATACATAGAAAATCCACTTTCACCGGACAATACATTCACTACAACAGTAGTGTGCCAAAATCCCACAAAAGAAACTTAGTAAACAACCTAGCAAACAGAATCAGGAAGATCTGCTCTGAACACAAGATTGAGGAAGAACTGGGCTACCTCAGGAAAATTTTGCTAATGAACAACTACCCAGAGCGTTTCATTGATGTCAACATCAGACCACGGCAGATTCGTACTAGAGAGGATACCGTCAAGCAGGTTTTCCTAAACTTACCATTTAGAGGCGACGTACCAGCCTCAATAATTGCACAGCGGCTGAATAGAATAACTAAGGACAACTTTCCCAGTGTTAAAGTTAATATGACATTTAGTACACAGAGAATCATGAGGTTGGATGCCAAAGATCAATTGCCAATTCTCTCCAAATCATTCAAGTCTACAAATTCTCATGTATGTGCGGTAGCACATATATCGGACGTACGAAGAAGCAATTGATAAGCAGAATCCAGCAACATTTGCCACAGAAATTGATTAACAAAGGCTTGCCACCGTCAGGAAAATCAGCTATTTCCGATCATATATTGGCAACGGAGCACCCTGTCAATTCGACCAATTTCACAATTCTACATAAAGCAAAATCAGAAAAATTATTATTTATCTATGAAGCCTTTTACATAAAACAACAATCACCTGACCTTAATATTCAAAAGTTTCATCAACATGATATTCGTTTCGACTGGCCAAGAATAACAAAATTCAGCAACAATCTACTAGTATCCAGCCAAGAACCAACAGGCCCTCGACTAAAATCAACAAACGTACAATCGGATTGGCAACAATGTGAAGTGGAAATAACAGAGGCGCATACGATGACAGAAGTCTCTAAACAATGTGAGCGTTTAACATTGCAATCCACACTGGCGTTGTTACCATGTGAAAACGACAACTTTGCGCAACAAGGTGAAACGATCAACTATACTGGGAAAAATAGCACTTGTATATGTAACAGTGAACAATGCGCACAAATGGTTAATTCTCAAGCTATCAAAACAATAATGACCAGATCTCAGACATCACTTTGCAATACTTCGAGAATGACCTTTACATGCAAACACGCATACACACAAACACAAACGCATACACAATCACAAACTAGCCAAAACAAGAAACAGCAGTAAAAACGAATCAGATTTTTTACCACTAGCATAATCAATTGGAAACCCAAAATGTATAAATATGTATGATTGTATGAGAGATGATTAGTATTCACGAAATAAATGGCCTTTATCCACTTTGTTATTTGTGTTTTCCTAATTATAAGAATACTGTTAAATTAAAAAGGAATGGACATTTATTAAAAAATATTATTAAGACTGATATCTACTACCAATATTCTGGATGCATTTGTGTTTTCAATAAACCAATCATAACTTTACATTTGTTGTAAATTTTACATCTTGATATTTCCTATGTGCACTACTTCATTTTCGTAATACCATATGATATTTCATCGCTCCCGTTTTGAATGTGTCCACAATTACTACGTATGGCGTATTTTGAGAAACTACTATTATTTATAAATATTTGTTTGTGATGTTTCTGTTTCAGTCCAACTTGTCTTCTTTTTTAATTATTTTTTGCACGACTAAGAAATAATTAAGATTATGCGTTGCGAAACCTTTAAAAGCCTGAACCATTTTTCTGATTTTGCCTTATATTGAACCGAAAATAATTACTACTGACAACGTAAACTTTAACTGGTATATGCTCACATATCGCTGAATTTTGTGCATGAGTTACACGTCTTGTTAATAATTTTTGAGGAAGACGCTAATTTATTCTTGTTTTGAGCTTCTATTTTGATCTGCCTATGTATAAGGCGTTGCAGGTACATTGAGCTATGTATACAAATAATGACATGGATATCAAATTCACATAAGTTTTGTTGTTGTGAACAAAGCTTTCACATTTATAGATAGAAACTGTGCTTTTGTTGCTGGAATTCCTTTTGTATTGAATGGGAACATTTAGCGTTACCTTCTAAGGTATTTTTCTTAGTCCAAATTGATCTAAAATTTTTTTCTTCTATTCAGATTATATTAGTTAAACAAATCGTGATATCCATTATTTCTCAATGTTTCGCGAAGCAGATTAAGCTCTTATTCACTGTTTGTAGATGAAGAAATGCCCTTTTTTGTGTTCCTATACGGTTTATGAGGTTATTTTTATGAGCACCTGGAAGACCACAGGATTAAAGAATATACTGTTCAGTCCAGCTTAATTTCTTGCGTACCGACCTTGAAAATGTACCTTCTCCATGCATCGGTTTTCCTACATATAAAAATAACAGGTACCGTAGATTACATCTTCTAATGTAAATTGCATTACTTGTTCTACCTTTTTTATATGATGTAGCAGTGCGTTTGTATTTTCATTTTGTTCAACGACCATGAAAGTATCGTTATCTTAGCGTACGTATATATGAGGCCTACTGATAAATAGTTTTAATCTAATTGTTTCTAAATGATGCATATATGTTTGCCAAGACTGGTCTAAGAAGATTACACATACCTATGCCGTCAATACTTTTGTAAAAGACACACTGGAATAAAAATTGTACATTAGATGTGACCAAATAAAGAAATTACCCTATGACGTCCACTTTTATAAATGTTTCCGCCAAAGATAAGCGTAGATATTCAAAGAGAAAATTTATAGTTTTATTCATCTTAGTACTACTTGACAGGGATTGAATATGTAGAGATAACTTTATTATATCTTAGTACAAATTTCAATGTACCCGTAACGCTTAGGACATCAGCGGTTAAAAAAGGCTCAAAACAAGAACCAATTAGTATCTTCTTCAAAAATTATTAAAAAGAGGTGCAGTTCCTGCAAAAAAATCATCGATTTGTAAGTATATAATTTTCACATGACAGGTGTCAGTGGTAATATTTCGGGTTTAATAAAAAAATATATGAAAAAATGATACTATCCTTTGAATTTATTACAATTAATAAATTAATCCTTGCTTATACGAGCAAAATATATTTAACAAAGAAGTCATGATTTACTTAAACAGAAGCATCACAAACAAAACTTAAAAAATAACAGACGTGACTAAAATTACGATACACCCAGAAATTACGGACACGTTATATATGATGGCGATGAAACATCATATAGGTTTACCAAAAAGAAATAATCTACATTGCGTAATATCTAAAAAAGATATTGCTAAGATGTTATTGATTACGGCAAATATACGATTATGTGTGGATGAGTGAAAATATCGCAAACGAATCCAATATAGTGTCTGTAGATATCAGTGGAAAATTTATTTATTAATAAATGTTATACATTTATTTCTCACATTTAAATATGATTAAATATAAAGAAATTTTATCAGATAAATGAACCGTTGCTTCCTCATTATATTCTACATTATATATATTCTCATTATATATATATATATATATATATATATATATATATATATATATATATATATATATATATATGTGTGTGTGTGTGTATGCAATGAACACGAAATTAATCATTTATAAAATATTACGTTTGGATTAGTAAGTTTAACAGTGTGTGGGCACATGCAAAATAAAAGCGATGACACATGATACTGTTTTACGAATAATTAGAGGTATGCATTGTGACATTTTAAGATAGGCATGGGTAAGCTTAATCTGATTTCTTAAATGTACAGTTATAGCCCTCGTAGATCGATAAAATTTTGAATCCTTTAGATTTCCAGGTGCACAGGTGATGTTTGGCACTGAATTATGTGTTCTCACTTTTCCCTTCACTATGAAGCCGCTCATGAGCTGCTTGTCTGAAAATGACGTTGGAACCATATTTTTTCCATTTTTTCAGAATTTTCGGGACTACATTTCAAGTCCTATCTTCATTGTTGACACCCTACCAAAATGTTTTTTTCCAATGAGTTACAACGTCATTTGCAAAGAAGCAGCACATAGGCGACTTCATAGTAAAGGGACAAGGCAAACAACAAATGAGCACCTGGAAATGTAAAGGATTCAAGTTTGTACTAGGATTTTATCAATTGTCCCGCAGAAGCAAATTTCGGAAGAAAGCAATTATCAACAGCGCTGCGCAGGGTACAACAACATTTATAAATTTTAATTCAGAATTGCATAATTTATGCAAGTATAAATTTATTACAATGCATGTATACATTACAGCGTATAAATAAGCAATACATTTCCAGGTAGGACTAAAATTGACTCTAATTTCCTATAGTTCATATTGACAGTTTATGGGAAGGAAGAGGGAAAACTTTAGAATACAAGCATACGTTATACAAACAAAAATATGAATTACGTAGGTTCCTAGTTTTTTGCATCTTGTTGCATAATGTATGTTTTTAATCCAAATATATCCACCTTGTTTCCCAAAACTGACTATAGAAAGTAAAATACTCTAGTCAAGTCAGATTCTGCCTTATTAATTGTGTTTTAGATAATTTCTAGTTAATAAATTTATACTTCAATGAATGATTTATTTCTAAATTAAAATTTCAATAAAATATCTTTTACGAATCAGGAATATTGTTTACACATACTAATGGTAATTGTATCTATTAATATTTGTATTCTATTGCAAATAGTTCATCTTTATATAATAAAAATATTGAATTAACTTACTATCAAATTATGTATATATATATATATATATATATATATATATATATATATATTCCATAATTTCAATAATTGTCGAATGCATCACTTTTAAAATTAAAATAAGTACACTCTCAGTGTACAAGAGACTGAGATCGAAGCAATGACCATATTTTTTTGATATATCTAAATAGTGCACTATGTCACAGTACACAATCGATGTTAATGTAATAAATTAACTCCGACAAATTAAACTTACTTCCGAAGCATTTTCAACTAAAGCTGAAAAACTGGAATGACTTTTAATCTTTAGTGCCATTATATGAAATGTATTGGTTAGAGTATTCATATTAATATGTCAATTACTTATTGTGTTATATGCAAATACAAATGGAAGACAAAATTTAGATTATCAACTAAAATAGCCAGTGTTCATAGGAAACATAACATTGCGGCGAAAAATTTAAAGCTAACATTTAAAATATAGCTTCGAAAATATAATGTTCATTCTAAAGTTGAAATAAATTGGTCAACGAAAACTATAATTAAATTGCTTTGATCGCTTTTATAACATTCAATGTTTACTTTTTATTCACAGACGAATCACTCGGTACAGTTTCTCTTTTGCATATTGTGATCCTATACATATGCATTGAAACGAAGAAATTTAAAGAAAAATCGTTCGGTTTTAAAAATAATATAATCTGACTCTTTTGTCATTTCCTACATCGGAATATTCATTTTTAAATCAATAATGAATAAACATTATACGTTTCCTAGCCTGTTGGAAATGCGACCTTTTAAATCTTGTTTATAAATCTCATTTTTGAATAGTAACAGTACAATTCTGCGTGAAAATTAACATTTGGCTAGAAACAGCGAAAGGAAATCGATGCATAAACGACTGAGAATATTAGAATCTGTCTTAAATGTTTTACAAATATTATCTTACAAAAGAATTTAAATTAAATACAGTTACTGACAAATTATAAAATATGGTACTATACATTGAAAATTCCAACAATTTTTGCCTGGACCGGAGGAAGCTTTAAATTAGAAAAGGGCAATTTTTAATTTTAAATATATTGAAGTATGTTGAAATACTTTGAAACGTTGCATAAAACCTTTTACTGTGAAAGGGAAACAAATTCAGCGTAATGTTATGGACACCAGTTGTTATGCAACTTGTTAACCAAGCCAATCAAATTTAGAGTCTCTCTATTTATTACCTACACTTAAAAGATTTTTAACTCGAAATAAATTTAATTTACTAGGACTTAATTTTGTCTTCATTTAATAAAGCAATTTTTAAGGTGTACTGACATTGCCGTCTGCGTGTGGCAAGAAACATAGTAAAGCGAAAGCCATTATGTTGACAATAATGTTTTCTATGAAAATGAGTCTTTGAATTATAATTTCGAAATAAAATTTCCGCATTTTATTTCTGTCTTCTTGGTTATCCAATTATATGCTTTACATATTTGTACACAACAATGTTCCTTGTTTTATATAGCGGATAATAAGAAGTCTAGGCGTCAATTTCATCCACGGACAAGATTATTGCGTTTTCGTACAACCCAAAAAATATTTAAATATACCCATGGCATGGGTAGGTGTGGACAGCAGAAATTATATGAAAAAAATTTATTCTAAACCAACCTGCATAAAGTATAATCCCGACAGTTTTGAGTTGGCACTTTTACAATTTTTTGAGTTGCAATCACCAACAGCTGAGCACCACATTTTCTCTCTTTCCCGTGTCCAAAACAAAGTACATTACTGTCACTGTCGTCTTTCGTCCTTTGATCGATGTGAGATCGGCAAAGGTGGTGCACTGCGGCAAGCGAACTCAACTCTCCTCGTTCTTCAGTTAGCAAATGATAAACATATTTCAAATAATTAAACGGACTTTTGTCGCGTAGGTGATTATAACAATTATGTATATCTGGTTTGCGATCTCGATGCAAACACCAATCAAATGATATACACATATATTTTATCTTGTGGAAATGGCAATTCATCCAGTTAACCGGTTACATTTCTTTAAATCAAGTTTGTAAGCTTGAAGTAAACACCAATCCCATTGTATTTAACTAGTCGTAGACCAACATAAATTAACTACCGCCAGTCGATGACTAGTTAAATAAAATGGGATTGGTGTTTACTTCAAGCTTACAAACTTGATTTAAAGAATTGCTGCCATCATCCGCACAATCAATTTTTGTTAAATTGTATTAAATTTTCACGTACCTTTCAGAATCTGCCACAGGAGGGATCGAACCTGGGCAAAGTGGCTTATTGATGAAATCAATAGATTCGGAAACAGAAGTGCCAAAGTTCGAGGCCTGGCACTGGCAAATTCTGGACAGTACGTAAAGAGTTCACAATACTGATGTAACCCCTCTTCTGGATGGAAAGCCTTGTCAAAATTATACAATGTTTAGTTTATACTGACAAATGAATTTATATAATGGAATTTGTTTTTACATTAACATAGCAACTTTTATTCAATTAAATATATTTTAAAAAACGTTTTATTTACATCTAGCACATTTAATCGTTGACGAAATAGTTACAAGTTTTTAATCGAACCGTTAAACTAATACATAAATAATTTGCATTTGAATGGTTTACGCGGATATGCCTTTTTATCTTGCTTGTATCCGATCGGGATATTTAAAACAATCGCCAAAAAAGTATGAATAAAAGATATGTAGTGCTTTTGTGCTTTAGTTAATATAACCATTTATATATATTTCGTAATATATCTGTACCAAGCCTCTGTAACCATCGTTGAAATTGCATCAGCTTCCTTCAATTTTCTCTGAATATTGCAGCTTCCGGTTTCGAAATTTCAAATTTTTATAATTATTTTAGGATTAATTGCATTAATTGATTAAATATATGTTGCCAATATTAACTAAACATTGCATAAGGTAACTAAAATTATTCATCTAATTTACCAATTTCGTCCTTATTGTAAATTCCTCAAGTATTCTTTAGATTTATGCCACTAGCAGAAGTTGCACTGGGGCACATTTGATTACGAGTTTTGGATTTTATCACCCGCGGCACTCGTGCCGCATACCAC
>JAQBSW010001480.1:0-97500 GCA_029291075.1 Eudiplozoon nipponicum | reverse complement strand
TTAAAATAATTTTCTAAAGTTATGAATTACATATAGCATGGGCAAAAACCAGTTTGTGACCATAAAATTAACGAGATTTAGACTAAATAGTGCAACTGACTATATTTGAATTCCATGCATAATGACAAATCTATTGCGATAGGCCTGGTCGGTATTTTGATACATCTAGGGAAATAGCCTTGGCGTCAGAGAGGTTCAAGATAGGTATAAATGCCAGAACTTAACCGTTACTAAATCACGTAAAATAAATATTCATTGACCAAAAGATAATTTTCTTAAAAGAAAATCAAATATTCTACATGTTGCGACCAAAATAATATTCCGAAATAAACATGGGAATTTTTTTAATTTTTATTAGACAAGATTTATAAAAATAAATCAAATAAACCTATTTTTTAACCTCTAGCACTTCAAAACTTCTATAGATTTTATATTCCGTTCGAAGTGTGTTATTATTTAATGGATTATTGCCAGAATGATCGTACAGGTTATTACAATACTGCCTAAGATCTGCTCATTTGATTGTTCAAATATATTTTTTCAAATTAATACCACGTATTTGACACTCAGTACCATTTAACTTTTATGCATATATTTCTTTTTATAATTCTAAATAGATGTTATGATATGTAAACAGGCATATTAAGGTGACGACATAAATTATAGCAATGCTTCAAGACACGAAAAAGGTTTTCCGGAAAGATTATATTTCCTCTTTAACCTTAGTATCGTTCGAAATAAGGTATGATCTACGGCACGAATAACGACTATAACAAAATACAGATAGGTTGTATTGACTCAACTATACGTCAAATCATTCCCTTAATTAGGAAAGCAAATTTATAATAAAGAATTTTAAATTACGTATTGTCAGAGTGTTTTTAATTTCCTTATAAAATGTAAGTTCATAAAAAAGTCTGATTGACGTGAATTAAACAGGAGTAATGATTCAAACGCTTAGAAACGTGAGCGTTAGATTATACTTCCTTTAGTCACTAATACATTGTAGTTTGCTGAAATTTTATTTGTGCAATTTTTTTGCCCAAAAGAACATTTTTTTAACTGATTTTGCTATGTTGCTTTGAGCCACAGACTTAGAGAAGCACTGACTTTTTTCAAAGTTAGTTACAGGCAATATCCAAATAACAAATATTGTCTTGGAATAAGCATCAATGAAAAATGTACTTAAAAAGTAATCTAATTTGTTAATATTCTTATTTAGGTTTATATAATGTCCGAACAAAATAGGTAATTTTCTTTTATTATAATAGCGCATACTAAGTTTCAAAATAGGCTTAATAAACATTAAAAATTTGACAAGTTTAAAATTATTAAATTGTACTCTTTCTTAGATTTACAAAATTTTGCGTATCTTATTTTACAGAATTATTACTGACTTCATTATTAAGTAATGTGTTTAGTTATTAGAATCAATAACAATAAAATAAGGAAATTTATAATTTATTACTTCTTTTATTTATTTTATAATGCGGAAATAATTCAGAATATAATTACGAATAAATTTAGCTAATTCTAATAGAAATTCTGTTTAAAGTAAGATTGCACATGTGTCGCTCGCACAATTTGAACGATAAAACGAATTTATATCGTTTAAACTGCAACTTCTTAGAATTCAAATTATAATTTAATTTTCTTCACCTCAAATAAATTAAATATTTTTAATTATCTTTAAATATATTTAAAATTTTAGCAAAATATTACGAAATGAAAGGCCTCCTAATTTTAAATTTTTTTTACTGAATAGTTAATATGTCTTCTGGCAGTCTTTCAATGAACAAATTGATTTTTCGGGATAGTGTTTTAGATATTGAGAAAATCAAATCATAATTAATTTTTACATGTAAAATTTTAATTAATATATGCCTGTGATATCTCATTTTACGAACCGTTTTCCATCTATTGGCAAGAAATACACTTATGTACCTTATAATGTTTATATAATAAAGAACTTAGTTAAATTTTTTTAAAAAGATATCCATTTTCAAAGTTTTTCTAAATATTATTGTACATTTTTTTTAAATCAAATAAATTAACATCGATTTTTCTTATCAGGTACATGTTAATTGGAAGTATTCAATTGACAAATTAATTTGTTTAATACAACATGCATTTCCTGAAATATAAGCTCTCATTTTTCATTAAAAAATTAATCAAATTTGAAGCACGAAGGCTAAAGGAGAAATTAAGCTTAAAATTTGTAAATAATGTATTTTTCGGATTGCAAGGCGCACTAAAGAAACTTAATTTCTCTTAGAAATCGGAAATACGCATTATTGTCAGGTGCGCCGTTTTTTTGTGAAAAAAATCTGGCTTCAAAGATATATTAAACGAAATTTTGTAAAAAACTGCAGCACTAGCTGGTACTATTTTGTTTTGCCTTAATGTATTTCATAAAATAAAACTTCGTTGGAAATTCGGTTAAAAACCCACGGAATTTTATTTTGTTTTTTTTATCTACCAATCACAGTTAACGATTTTATCTGTTTACAATAGGTACCTATATTACCATCAGAACTGGTGTATCGTTCTGGCTTATAAGTTACGATTTATGCATACCTAGATGCTTCATTTTGTTAGAATTATTTTTGATAATTTAACTGAGAAAACTAGCATAAATAATTAGAACACCCAAAATGACAACTGAGTTAGGGGATGCTTAAACAGCAAAATTTAAACTAAAGGATAACATTTGCGCAAAATAACACGGAAATAGAGCAGATGCAATAGTGTGTTTATCAGCATCGTGTCAACGTACGCAGGTGGAGTAAGCAAGAAAATATCTTGCGTCAAGTCAGGAATATCAAGCGGAGGTTCCGAGAGAATAAAGCGTGGTGGCCGTTGCTACTCAACAAACGTCAGCTGTTGATTAATGAAAAGAAAACAGCAGGTAAGTGCGCCTCCACAGTCTTAATTCCGCTCAAATCTACAACGATGGTATGCGATATGAAGGTAAGCGATTACATAGAAGACGCTTTCCGGGGCTCTTCAGAAGTCGTCACGTCTTCATCCGGAAATGAACTAATATATTCAAGCTGCTGACACAGGATTAAGAAGAAAATTATCTTCTAGTGCCGACCTAATAGTTGCTAGGTCTGACAGGAATTGCAATGTTAGCAGCAATAGAGATTCTTTCACTTCAGGGTTATTTCTCAATGTGCAGAGCCTTGTTCAATTCCCAATTAAAAAAATCCATTATCATCGGATTAAATTTACATTTAGGCGGATTTACTACATAATAAATTCGATATTAACTAATTTTATCCCAGGCAGGCCTACAGATGCCAAAACACTCTTCACGTCTACAATACCTAGATCTGATTATTCTAAACTCTCTGGTATATAGATTACTTTACAAATTCTCCTTACATTTAAAATTAATATATAATTTAGTTTAGTTTTTTCCCCCAAACGGTTATATATTAGTATTATAATCAAGGTTGCGGTTTTGATATAAACACTAGACCCACACTATCAGTATAACTAGTAAATTTAGTAGAGTGCATCATCCAGTAGACTGCTGTCCCATAAAATCACTGGTGTACTACTAGACCTGCTGCGATGTGACTTGGAACCTGCACGTCTGCTTCGAACCTGGTGCCTAACCACTGAGCCATCCTGCTGCTATATATATATATATTATATATATAATATTATATATTATATATATATTATTATATATTATTTTTTTTAATATCGGGAACCATTGATATCAATTAATTTAAGCAGGAAACAGGCTTAAGAGAAATTCCATGGGTTTTTAAATTACACTGAATTCTGAATCTAAATTATTTATGTTTTCTTTATATTTTATTTATTGTTTATTAAAGGATGTGTCAGACACTTTCCATTTTTATTCGTTCTTCATATGATAGCATCGTGTTAATATATTGATGCATTTGGGTAATATTTGATACCAAAATATTGTTTACAATAAAGTTTGGGCTCGACAGGATATTTCTCATTTACCCTGTCTATGATGTTCATTAGGGCTGTTTTATTCTTCGGAATGTTTATGTTAATCGTACAATTGAATATTAATAAAAAAATACCATATAAAATAAAAATTAGTTTCGAATATTCCTAATAAATCAGATTAAGAATAAATCATACTTACACGTGTTCTTCAATGCATAATATGAAAACATAATATGCACTTCAAAATCTGTTGTAGGCAAATTACTTAAACTTCAGCGAAATAAAAAACAATATGAAAAATAATCTTTGGATTATAAACTGGTGATTTTCTTGTGCGTGCAATCATGTCTCAGCATTTGCGTTTCCCGCTTCCCGTAATTTGTTGTATAATGGGTGTATTTAATCCAACTTGGTCTCACCTGCTTTCTAGAATAAAATATATAAAATGTCGAAAGTTATGGTACGGATGAAATCTGATGAAAATAATTTGGCCCTTTCTAACTATATCTATGAACCGGTTTTGAAATACATTTATGCTTCAAAACATTATTTCTTAATAAAAATTACATTGAATAATATTTCACTAAGAAAATTTGTAATTACTTCAGGATTATGTCCTATTCTCTTACCATAATTAGTAGAGATTTCCTTGCCTGTACTTCCGGTGTAATATACAATTGAACATATACTGTTATAAGTAGATTAGGACATAGAAATCGCGGATTTAAATGTCTATTATCTATTCAAAATTCAGCAATGCTGAAAATGTAAAATAGATTCTTTATATTCAATTTTAATTTTAAATGATAAAAAATCAAGCAAAATACAAAAAGAACGTGAAATGTAATAAAACTTAACACACGCTCTTTTTTCAATTGCCCTATAAAATTTATTTTCTTTTTTATTTCTCCGTTCGTTTAACAAGATAATCAAACTATTGTATTTATCTAGAAGGTAAAATGAGTTTATCTGTAGACTACCTTTCCCATTGCATTTTACGCAACCTATAAATTTATAGAGTAAAACTAAAAAAACTTTAAATATGAATGCTTTTCTGTTGGCATAATATTTGTTTTTTTAATTATATTTAGTAATTATATTATATGCTTATATATATATATATATATATATATAGAGAGAGTATATAGTATATATATATATATATATATATATGTCGATTGTGGTTAAATACACCATATTTTTAAAGTATGATAAAATAGATCTGTAATCCATGGAATAATAGTTATTAATAAATATTATTTCTACAAGAATCTACAGCCATAATTCGAGATTCGTTAATATTTTCGATCATCCAATCATAATTGCAAATTTGTCATAACCAATCGCTCTCTTAGCCTTGTCTTGTTTTTTTACGTAATGTAGACTACTTCCTCTTCGTAACTTCAAGTGATTTGTCATCGCTTTCATTTTTAATGTGTCGAAAATTAGTCGGCATTAGAAACTCCATATCTTGCCACTAGGAGAAGTCAAGTCAATTATAATTATGATGGTATAAATTTATCACATATGTACATTTTTATAATATTAGTATTGCATAGGATCAAAAACGCAACTTATTAAATATGGTGATTTCGTTCTTCTTGGAAACTCATTAAATTATTTCAATGTTTGGCTTCAGAGGTGCGGAAAATGAGCACGAAACACAAGAGAAATCTCCCCATTTGACAAATAAATTTTTATTTCACAAGGACGAAATCATTCAAGTTGATGAATTTAGTATGTGACCTTATGCAATTTTTACTATTGAGACAGCAAATGAAATCTTTTATGCTTAGCAACGATATATATATATATATATATATATATAGAAAGTAAATGTATATATATATATAAATATATGTACGTCTGAAATTTTTATGCATATCATATTTTAGGAATGCGATTAAGCATTTGCCGCTGTTTCTCTTTAAGTTTTATTTTATAAAGTTTTACCACTCTATTAAGAGCAACAAAACTAGTCTTAACTGTGGCCTGTGTAAAGATGCCCAAATATTCTAAATTCTGCCATGTTTTAACTAGACCTAATATATCTCTCTAATACGTGAGCAATCAGTAAAATCCTCCATACATTTAAAATCATCAGCATGCAAAAAGTAAAGTAAAATAGATATATACTGTTCGGGGCGGAGAACTAATATATATTCAATTGCGTTCTAGGTGTTGCGCACTTATTAAAAAACTTGTTCCGATATGACCAGAAGGATAAACCAAAGGCAGCATGAGCGGAAAGTATAATATCACGCACATTCCTTTTGTGCTACTGACAACTCATCAGTAGGGGCAGGTATTACGACCTTTACCCACAATATGTTTGGCCGAGGAACGTGAGATAGGAGATTGTACTGTCCTATTTTTTCAACGTTTATTACGCAAATATATAGTGGGTAAAAGGGTTGTTACCGGCTGCTACTGATGAGTCGCCAGTAAGCACGAAACGAATGTGCATAAGATTATACTTTCCGTTTGTGTTGTATTTGGTTTATCCTTCTGATCATTTTTGAAATAATTTCTTACCCGGTACGCAATACCTAATACAAACAATAGCATATGTCTAATTTTATTTTTCTCTTTTTTAAGTTTACATTTGCGTTTTTGAGTGCAACTATCCAAATTGAGAACTCATCAAATAATGAGATAATTACTGGGGCTGTTATTAAATCACAATTCCTCTCAGGCAAATAGAAGGTTAGGTAGGAATTAGAAATAGCCAAAACTGTGTTAACTCACAAAGATGACAAATATCAACAAAATTTTGAAATGCAATGTCTCAGAAAAGAATTAATAGCAAATAGTTTGATATTTGTGAAAGCAGACAAAGGAGGAGCGACGGTTCAGATGAGTCAACCTATAATAATGATAAAATGTATGAATAACTAGACTACGCATAAGTTACAAGGAGAAATTAAATTATTGGTCAATAACATGATTGAAAAGGGTGAATTAGATCAAGTGCATGGTAACACTCTCATTCAAAGAGATTCAATTGCGCCAAGAGTGAATGGTTTAGTAAAGTTGCATAAACCAGGCAACCCTTTGAGAATTATTGTTAATGTACATTTTCCAACATATCAAATGTCTAAGATTCTATGTCATAGAATAAGGAAACATTCGTACTTCTTAGACTATGCAATGATGAATTCCTACCAATAGATTAAGATTATCGATAAATGAGATCTAGATAAAAACAATAGTTTGGTACGTTTAGATGTTGTGTCAATGTACACCAATATACCAGTACCCAAAGTACTGGAATATTTTTAGAGTTTCCCCGTTTGATAACCAGGTAATATTTAAAGGAAATGATGACGAGACGTGTCATGGCGATGATGAACATATGTATGTCCAAAACTCATTTTTTATATTTTTAAATTAATTTTATAAGCAAAGTATAGGTATTCCAATTGGATAACCACTGTTACCTGCAATATTTAATATCTTCATGCAGTGCATGGATAAAAACCGCTTAGATATAGCACCACTAAATTCAAAACTATTTGTATGATTTTTGGATGATATATGTCTTTTTTTTGGAATCACGGGATGAATAAACTGATAAATTTATTAAACTTAGCAAATCTGGTGAGCGAACTAAAATTGCGATTTCTGGATGTCAAGTTAATAAGAATAGAACGGGATGTTTATATTAAGGATACTTAATTAGGTATCCTTCTGAATTTCAAATCAATTTGTTTTTATAAAATAAAAACCGGTATCTTAAAATCGATGAGGATTAGAAGCTAAAAATTAAAAGTTACAAAGCATAGGTAGGAATTAGGAAGACTGCAAGAAATATTCAATGTTAATAGGTTCCCTCTGAAGTAGATAGAAGCGACTATGATGAGCACTATGGGTCAATTTCATCATAAATTGAAGAACGTGAAGTCAAATAAGACAAAAGAGGATCGAAGTATCGTGGTTATCCCTGACTCCAAACTCAGTAGGAAAATAAAAATGGAAGAATCGAAATACAATATACGTACTATTTTAAAAGAGACCCTTACCCTAAACACTAAACTTCCCAACACAAAAGAGAAAATCGAACCGTTAGACACACCAGGGAATGTATGAACTTATCTGTAACGACTGTAACCTCATGTATGTGGATGAAACCATGCTCCCAAATAAGTTCAGAAGAGGGGAGCATAGAACTGTATGCAAATATTGCCAGGATAATAGGTCAGATCTTGCACGTCATACAGTAGAGACAGGACACAAAATTAATTGGGAAGGTTGCAAATACATGTCAATTTGCAGTTGTACTAGATCGACAAGATTGATTAGATATGCCATCGCAATTCAATCGAGAATCGACATAATGAGTTCAATCAATTCCCTGTTGGTACTGGCACATTTCTAATTAAGACGAACAGGATTTTATCTGCACCAAATAGTTTATTCTATTCACATTGTTCTGAATCAACGCTCTTATCGAACACTTAACAATTGCTATTAAATTTTTACGGGCCAGTTTATGATTCCAAGCCATATTACTCATAAACGAAGCCAGTGAAGTCTTATATTGGCATGCAGTTTGTTTTCTTTACCTACTTAAATAAGTTTGAACGTATAAACAAACGAATAGTCCGAGTGCATATTGCCGTGTTTAGTACTATTTCGTGATCTATAATTAGACAAATAGGCAAAATGAATTGAACTGACCATTCTCTACATTTCCCATTATTCTCTGATCGCTTCTTGCTATTGACCGTGTAGTGTTTTCTAACGTTGTAAAATTTAATTTTGAATGTTGTGCGGGTCTAGTAGCTTTTGTCTCGACCGTGGCTGCTGACGGGGACGCCGATAAAGGAGCCGACACACTTGCGGTAGCCACATCTGACTGTACGAATTTTTCATCTGCAATTTGACTATCTAGAAAGACAAGTCGACTTATTGACTGATAGACGTTTGAAATATTGTTTGCTCGAAGCTCTGCTGGTCGAAAAGCGCGTATTACGTGAATATTTCCGGTTGTCAAGCTAGTCAGGCCGGCGTCCATCCGGGCGTCATCTGCTGATTTTTTAAACTGTGTGTGCAGTTTAAGTATTATATCCTGAGGTAGTGCCGTGTGCTGTATTAGCAACTTCATAATATAACCATTTGCTGAAAAAGTTAGAAGTAAGCACAGACATACAGGTATATACAAATAATTATATAAATATAATGTCATGGTTATGATAAGCCTTAGCCGGCCATCGTACAAAATGGAATGAACGCGACCAAACCACAAGAATAAAATGTACACATAAAAAATCGGGACAGAATTAAAATAAATAATGCAACTAGACTTCTTACTTACTCTGCACTGTAACCAAGGTGATAAAGAGAGCATCGTATGCAAAAAATCATTTCAATGTGTGACTGCGCAAGATTCATTTATTCATAGGCCAAAAACAAAGGCATTGATAGAGACCAGTTACAGTGCTAGCTACATAAATACGCAGATTAGCGACTGACAAACTAATACTTATTAATAGTTATATGTTGCCTGTTGCGCAGAATTAGTGTATATATATTTTTTAGTTTGCTCACCCAGTAGCCAATTTGTTCAAATAGGACCAAACGTATAAACCAAAGTCAGTATGAACAAAAGATTTAATCTTATGCAAATATGCGTTCGATGTTTACGGGTGATTTATGAGTAGTGGCGGGTACTAAGCCCTACACGCACTGTATATTTGGTCAAGTAATGTGAGACAGGTGTATGATAAATTCTCCTATACGATTGTGTATTTTAGCAGTAATCGAGTTAACCTCATATAAAGTCTTTGACTAGGCGACTTCAAAGCCATCTCCTTATTTGTGTATAATAGGCATTGAGTGAAAGAGATATAAAAAATAATTATCCAAATGGCAAGCCTGTGCGTGATACCAAAGAAATGGATTTTGCGATAAGCATCTATCGGTACTCAAGTAAATCTGTAAACTGTAGCTCCAGTCAAAATTAGTCATCATTTTTTCGCGGTTATCATGACATCATTCAATTTAATATATAATAGTTATATATTGCTTGTTGCGTAAAACTGACATGTTGGCAATTTTAATTTTATATTTATATTTAATTGTATTTTACCCTTATGATATTCACTTTCAACGCGTAGAAAGCATTATTTATGTAAATGCTTGAATTGGCATACTTATTAATTTGAAATAGCGCTATATCATAATACTTTTTTTGGAATGTGTCACTGCCTAAGAGTCAGTAATGCAAAAGTCCGACGCAAAAGCATATTTGTAGATCAAAACGATAAGCAGACAGTTAATCATGTAGGTTAAATTGTTAACTAAAATATTAATACAATCAAGGAGGTGATCTGTCCCATTATGTACATACATTTGTTAGTATAAACTAAGAATTTGTAATGCATTGCAGGTCTACTGACTGTATTGCCTTTTTAGCATTATACTAAAAAATGTGTGTAAATACTCGGACAAGTGTTTGAATCAAGATTGCAACCCAGATTTAGTTAATTGTTACCACGATCCACGCAACCAATGTTCACTTAATCTAAAATATTACAGTTTTTTATCTCGCACTCGCATAATCTTCAGAAGTGTTATGCTTCTATACAAACACCTATTTCGAATAAAATCAATTTTAGTATGACAAAAAAGTACAATGAAAAATTTTATTGTCTTAAGTTAAGGTAGTATATGCAGTTATGGAACTTTCCCGCGTAAATTAATATTTACAGATCAGTGAATGAAACAGTACGGGAAAACGCAGCTAAGCAATAAATAGGAAGCTAATAGTGCATGTATTCCTTAAAATACGCATAATATCGACTGAAGACATAAGGTTAATATTATTTTAATTAGAAATATTCATAATTGACAAAAATGAATACGAAATAATGATGATAACATTCGTTACCGCACAAACTGCAATTTTGCAAACGCCTGAATCTAAAGCGAATGTCGGGATCTGTGATAGTAAACAAGCAGATAAAAGATTACAATAAAAAGGTATATGCATATGCGTACTCCCTCAGGATATCTGCTGCCAACGTGTTCTATTTTCATTTATAAGCAAATTTCAGTTTAGCAAATTATTTATGTGTAAAACACTTATAGCAAACAACTTTATCAGAATGAGGTGTAACACAATATTGCATCAAACAAATTCCTAGCCTATATGGTGCATATCTAGGACAATGCTAGTAGTTCGAGGTAAAGCAAGAAGATGATATAATCACAAAATCTGATCATTGGCATCCTTTATAACATCTAATATCAACAACTTAAAGTATTATATATATATATATATATATATATATATCATATATCAAACCTTCCGATTAAATGAAGCATAGCACAATGTAGAAGTAATCAAAAGCCTGGAAGAGAAGCCTGTCTAGAGATCAGTAAATTGTCTAGTCAATTAAGCAGGCAGCTATATAAATTTCAGGCAAAGATAATGTGTATTGATTTTCCCACTCATGATATCCTATGTCAATGTTTTTTCGCTTATTTGCTTAAACATTCCTCAAGTAGGTTCTTCCTTTATTTGATAAAAGTATATATCTTACAACTTGAGTGGTAGAGGATATCGCACAAAATAAATTTATGCGAAGGTCTGGAAAATAAAATTATTAAGGAATAAGTGACAGTACCATTCTGTTAAGGAAGCATGCAGACACATTGCAAGCAATGAAACAAAACGCAAACTTAACGCAATTGTCTATGTTACATAGTACATTCATTCTCACGATATACGCGTACATACTAATTTAGTGAAACAAATCTTTAATATAATCTTTCTTGATTTGAAGTATTTCGCAAACTTTAACGCGTAACACGGACAAAAAAATATGGTTACTAGAAGCACTCAAGAGTTACAAACTAGGAATCTTTGCTAAAAAGCATTTTTTTCTTATATTACGTTGGAAAAGTGAGTTTTCTCAATTTTCATGAAATTTCGTAACGTTTAAATAACCCTAAATTGGCAATTCCTTCAAAGTTCACTAGCAATATTTGCTGTTGAACGATTGTCTGAAGATTTAGTTTATGCAAAACTGGAAATAAATATCTAGCTCTAAATTCAAGGCTCCTCCCTTTTTGGGATTCACTGGTTTCAGGTTGGATAATGTCTTTGTTGACGTTGACTTATATTTATAAAAAAAAGCTATAGATTTCACAAGTCAAAAATAGTAGTAAACCAGAAAATTGGCTTTGAATGTAGTATTCGTGTAATGGAAAATTAAAAAGCTTATCTAAGTTTTAGTATTTTTAAAGGTAGGTAAGCAAGATAAGTTATTCGGCAACAGCAGGAAATTTTGTAGAAATCGCCTTATTCTTATTTTATTTAGTATCATGAAATTTACCATGTTACATATGATAAGTAATTTTTAAACTTAATTTTTTGCGTGTCAATAAGTGCCGTTTTCCTGTTTTAAACAGTTATGCAATCTATTAAATTAATATCCCATTACACGGTCTGAGACAGTTCGAAGTATAATAGTAATAATCGGAGGATTACTGCAGAGGATTTAAAAAATAATTATTTTAAAATTTTTCATAAAGCGACATCCATCAACTTTTTGAGCAGTAATATAGAAAATATACTCTTTAATTCAAGCAGTTGTCTGTATATATTAATCAGACACTGGCGAATAATTTGTACTCATCTAAGTCTGCAAACAGAATTATTTAATTTAATAGCATATTTTTCTCTTCATAAAATAAAAAGAAAATAGGTCAAATTTTCGTTCTGTTAGACTGAAAAAATCTTCATCTTATCAATTAATTTCATCGCCTAAGCACACATACACTTCAATTTTGTTCATAAGCACGCCACTATGCGGAATTATTTATTTTATATTTTAAATTTTTACCCAATTGACGGTAAAGTATTGTGCAACTTTAATAGTTAAATAAAAGGCTTTTTTAATAGACGAACTGCATGCCAGACTTTCTTACAATAAATTCACATAATTCTTTGATTTCTTTGGTATTTATCATGAACAACTACAAAATAGGATAGAATGGTCTTCTTTGTATATTAAAATAGAGAACGAGTTCAGAATTGATACTGCTGCTAAAGATATTTATTAATTAATATTATTCCAATATGGTTACTTAGCGTATATATATATATATATATATATATATATATATATAACGTCGCAATAATTAATTTCATTTTGCTTTAACAGTTAATAAAGAAGAGAAATGAATGCAGCAAATCCATACAGACAAAATTGTCAATGATAAAATATAAAATTTACTTGAACAAAATGGCTAATTCAGAATCGAAATTAATTTCTATTTCGTAAAATATTTTTTATATCAAAAGGTGTACCAATGCAAAAAATGACCATGACTAAAGAAATATCCGTATTATACACAAATTAATGCACATATTTACAGGGCGGATCTCACCGACGAGCGTAAAATCACGCAATTGATTGGTTTCCGTTTTTTCACACTCTCTCTCTATGTTCACATATTTCTATCTTATTTGCTTTCCAATTTATATATAAAGATATGTTCAAATTAGGGGTAGCTGAGGAGATAATGAGAAAGAAATGTTTGGAAAGAAGAAAGATGAATGCAGCAAATCTATAGAGACAAAATTGTCAATGATAAAATATAAAATATATTTGAACAAAATAGCTCATTCAAAATCAAAGATGAATTTCGATCTCGTAAGATATTTTTTATATCAGAAGATGTACCAATGAGAAAAATGACCTTGACTAAATAAATATTCGTATTATAAACAAATTAATGTACATATTTACAGGGCGGGTCTCACCGACGATCGTAAAATGACGCAAATAAAGTTTTTATTTCAATAATATATGTTCATTTGAAATTTGAAATGAGAAATTAATCATTTGTGGATGAATAAACTTTTTATATATCAGGTATCGACAACACAATTAAATATGTTGTTTTCTTTGCGTCAGAACCTCGCTCTACTATAATATGTGGTACTTTATAAAGTCAATTTTTCCGAAAGCAATGGCGATAAAGTTTGATCAAACACACATATTATAACAACAGACAGGAAGTGGAAAAGTTAAATGGTCAGAACGCACAAACTCGCGTATAAAAACTCATATTCACACAAGCAAAAAAGTACTAATTTGTACACAAATTATGTATGAACTTCTTTTGATTAATTAGCTGAGGATTAAGATTATTGTATACGGTAGCCTCTGCTGAGCGTAATTCATTTTTTGTTTTTGGCTTTTATAAAATATGGAAAACCGTCTGATTTAAAGTGCGATTCTTATAGGAAATATTTTCAGATATTACGCAAATGTTCTCCCCAATGCCGACCGTGCGTAATCTAAAAGGTTCTGGAATTCGCATCCTTTGTAATCAGCTATATCGGACTACGTAGTGCATGAGCAACTACGGCATTTGTATAAATAAACAATGTAATATGAGATTCTATTTGCCTTCAAATATTTTACACCGATAGTTATTATAAAAATGTTTATTCTTGTTATCTAAATTCTTCTAGTGTTGCAAAGTTGTGAGCATTTAACAGATAAGCGATATTTAATAAATGGCTTTTATAATAAATTGTTCCATATTCGCATTAAGGTATATATTGTATGCGTATTATTGGAAGTTAATTGCTATCCGCCTACAATTTATGTATGACCCTGGTATTGAATCAGGCTTTCTTTATTTATTAATCTGTTCTTAGTGCAAATTACCTAAATGATATATTGAGAAGTGTATGGAAATAATACATTTGATGTGATTGTTGAATAGACTAATTGCTTTCGTTTATACGCGACCATATGAGATGGAAACGTATCAGTAGGATGTGATAATATTACGTTTTCAATGTTCTGCAAGGCGTTAGGTTATTGCTTAGCTTAAATCTTCCAACACAATTTAATTAAAGGTTAACACGATCATTAGAACTTTCGATTTTTTGATTGCATAACTTGTTAAACTTTGCCGAAAACGACAAACATTTTGTGTAGATCAGGTGCAGACGATATTTTTATCCATTTAAATGAATACAGGTTAACTAAGTAGAACAGCCAAATTTCTAATTTTCAGTACTGTATATATTAATTTTTAGTTGATCTTTGTTAGTTTATTTTCTAATAAACTCTGATAGTCACTATTTAAATACGAAAAGCGTCAGTAAATGCAATTGAAGGAAGTTAATTAATATTGTGTGATTGGTGAAGCAAAATGGTATTTTCATTTATCTGAAGCCCGTAAATCTTACGTAAATAACGATTATCAATATCCACGCAATAATTAATTGTTTAATTGGCTAAATTTGTTTTCCCGTTGCTATTTCATTAAGGTTAAGAACAAGCATATAAAAAAGACACACAGCAAATCTACTTTTTTACATTTGTGTTAACTCACGCTTCATTTCGGAGAGCGTCAATTAATTTTTACAGAACGTATATGCAACACAATTAGAAAAGAAATTTTCATCATATTTATTTTGACTATAATATGTGATTCTGTTTGAAGTTTATATCGAAAATGAATATAACGAATGATTTTCGTAGATTTGGAAATATTGCTCAGAGGACTCACCTGTAAAGTTCAGCTTTCTTATTTGTATAACTCGAAGTTTGAAATGCAATTTGACACATATAAATATTTGTAGCGCCCTGATTAAGATCACTGTAGTTCAAAACGCTCAAAAATGTTTCGTTCTTTTTCAGTTGGTTAATTAAAATAGAATAGTTGTTTATCGCATTACTTTCAATTTAGAGCTCTTATTACTACCCGCGCAATCAAAAGAAAGCTTAACTCAACAAATTGTAAATCTGTTGTGAAATTATAAAAATGTTTTTTTATAGAATACATAGAATTTATATAGCTAACAATGCAATCAAATGAAATGAATTAGGACAAATCGTGAGCGTCAAAATTTTCATGTTAACGTCTTGAACATTCTGTGCGGTTTAATTCCGTAGTGCGGGATTGAAAAATATGAAATTTAAAACACAATTTTCAACGACTGGCGGTAGTTACGCTGTTTTGAAATCGGTTAATATGAACAGGCTTGGTGTTTATCTACATTTTTCTATGTTGTTTCTAATAATATAAATAATATGGGTTCTAAAAAATTCATTTGAATCAAAGAGTTTCGTGATATTTACTCAATGGATGAACTGCTTATGTTCTACATATTTTTGTAAAAAATCTTTGCTCAATAGCAAATTAATGGATAAATTTAATATAACAGGTAGGTAATATTTGTTTCAGAGAACAAATATATATGCAATCGTGTGTTAGGTCTTGTGCACCTAGTAAAAATTATTTCAAATATGACCAGAATAATAAATCAAAGATAGCATGAACAAACTGAATAATCTCATGTACACATTCGCTTCGTGTTTACTGGTGACTCATCAGTAGAAATCGGCATTATGCCCTTTACCTACTTTTTATATGGGTGTGGAAAGTATTTGGCATAAAGCAAAATCCCAGCACCTACAGTTGAGTCGCGAGTAAGCACGAAATGAATACCTACATCAGATTATACCTGCACTTCATGCTGAAATTGGTTTATATTTCTGGTCACAGTTGAACTAATTTGTTATTGGTGCACAACACAAAATGCATAATTACAAATTTAATAGTTGATAATTAAATGAATCCATCGATAATTATCCTAATAATGGATACGAAGAAGAGCGGTACCGTTTGCAAAATAAACGATTAATAAACATGCGCTCCAATCACAGTACGACGTAAGCACAATCTAATTGGCATTGCTTACAAAGCGCGAACGTAAAAACTCCTAAGCATTTATTAAGCTCTGAACATTGCAAAACTCAAAACTGAGCTGAAAGTTCAAACCTTCGAGTCACAAATAAATAGAGACAACGCGTAAATTCACTCACCACATCGAACAAAAATTCTACAATTAATTAATCAAGGTTTTGATTTTGATATGAACACCTGATTTTATGTTCATACATTTCCCCGTATAAACTAAGCATTGTAGAAAAGGCAATGAATCCAGTAGAAAGGTTTTTTCTCCTTGGTAACTCATCGCATACTGTCCAGATTTTGCCGCCAAAAGAGCTTGAATGTGGGCAGATTGACACTGCGGTTAGAGTAACAGATTCCAAAGCAGGTTCCAGCCCCATCCATGGCGAATTTTGGACAGTACGCAATGAGTTCTCAATAAGGGAAAAATCATTCTAGTGGATGAATTGTCTTATCTACATTATACAATGTTTAGTTTATACTGATAAATGTATGAACTTAATGGGTCAGGTGTTTTTATTAGAATCGCCACTTTGATGTCATTAAATATTATCACTGCCCGCCCAACCAATATTCATTTAAAAAATTCTACAGTTGACACAAAAATGTAACACCATAGTGACTGACAAATTTACTGCAAAGTAGCGAAGGACTAATGGATCTAATACCATCTAAAAATGTACGGATTTGTCGAAATACGCGAACTTGGAAAACGATGCGTCAAAATGAGTAAGCAAGCAGAAACATATGTAAAGACAGCCATCCATGTTTTCTATACACACGTGGAATATTGAATACAGTTATGCAATTAATATTGAAAAAGATAAGCAGTTTGCCTCCAAATGACGTTATAAACTGTACCCGAAATTTCTAACGAAACAATTCGTCATTAAAGTCTTCTGCATTTAAGCTTGATCTAAACGTTTTACAAGAATAGCTAACAAATAAATTAAAATTATTTTTTCCAAGAGAGTTTCCGCCACACTCCATTATAACTGCATTCTCGCCAAGAAGTGTAACATAAATAATTAGTATATATAACTTTATATAGACAAAAAAACATGTGATTAAGACTATACATCTAATTAACATATTTTTCCATTAATATCATTTCTACCAGTGTTTGAAACAAAATAATACTTGATATAATTTTTATTCGCAATCATTTTCAGTCATAAATTTAATTCCATTACTAAATGTGTTTGAAAAGATGACAAAGACTAAAGTAGTCATCTCATACATGCGAATTATTTTTTTTCTTTTTTGTCGAAATGCAGATTTGACGTTTTTGTGAAATCATTGGATACGGAATTACTGTCATTTAAGTCCATACAATATAGACACATTTATTTTTTAAAGAAGCTTCCCTTTGTCTGCTCCGGTCTAGGCCACATACTTCCTGTTTTATCTTCTGAACACGAAGAGCCAGGATTCCACTTTCAATTGGAAGAACGTTTTGAGGTGAATGGCACTTTGATTTAGTCTATCCTTTGAGAATCTGTGTATTTATTTCTTCTGACAAAATAGTTTGTGGTTTAACATGGCGGTAAATCGCTTACTTCTATGCGGGAGCTACAACCCTCTTGATTAGGTTTAAGGAAAATTGCAATATCGTTTTGTGTCTAGTCACTATTCAACCGCAATTTGTTTATTGCATTACATTAACACGAAGCTTTGTATACTACTAATTTTGCGGATGTCATTATGACGCAATTCTGTAAATTGCCTTACGTATGGATTTTGTTACAAAATCAGTTGTCGACTGAATTGCTATTAATTTCTGATTCAAATGCCCGGATACTATTATTTTGCCTATGTTAGATAGAAGACTAGTATGGAAATTAAATTGAGCATTTTTTACAGAATCATTTTTACCGATTTTAAAATATTGCCCTTGTTCATCTTCACTAAACAAATCTGAATATAATTTTTCTTGTAACGCGGCATTAAGAAATTTACATTGTATTTTAGGTTATCCACTACTGCGTATTTTACTATCCAAATTTTATATGGGGCTTTAGTTTTTTGCTCTGTAAACACATTTTAAATAAGTTTATACTGACACAATGAATATAATCACCTTTAATTATTATACTTTTATGCAAAATGACCTCACCGGAGGGAACTGTATCTGTCTGCTAGAAATGGATCTGATTTGGCAAACGATTTCATCGGGAAACCATTCGAGGGATAGTCTTACAACAAAAAAATAATTTGGACTGATACTGAAAAATTAGTTACCCACGCGGAATTTTTATGAGAGATCCAGCTCTGACAAAAAGTAGTGAGTTTAACACGAAAAGTGGAATACGGTTCAACGTTTGCATTGCATCAGCAGCCAGATTCACGATATTTAATTAAATAGCTTCTGCCAAAAATCATCTGTGTAGCAAATCCTGCTCTTAATTTAAAAAATTTTAACAAGGAAAATCGCAGGAAAATTAGACATATAGCATTTCATTTATTATGCAATATTCAAATTTAAACGTCAAAATTGAAGCCAATTTTACTTTATTTTAAAGAAAGAAAAAAACATACATTTATATATATATATATATATATATATATATATATATATATACATATATATATATATATATATATATATATCTTTATATATATATATATATATATATATATATATATATATATATTTGTGTGCGTTTCTGTGTGTGTGAATATAAACATTTTCATTCTATGCTATGCAGTCTGGAATTTTATTTAATTAGATTTATGCTCTCAAATTAAGTAGTTTAAACGTTTTCTAGGCAGACCATTGGAACTATTTTGTTCTTTTTTTATTAAATGCTGTAAAAGGTCAGCACTTAGAAAAAAATGTTACTTTTACTAATGGTATTAAAATTTTCTCTTAAAGAATCTGAGAAATTTATCAATGTATAACAGAAAATAACAAAAGCACAAAATTTGCATCAAAACTATGCACTTAAATTTCACAGCAAGATCGGTTACCATTGTTAATCTCAGTTTATAGTCAAATTACTAACAGGATGCTTTGTTTTTACTTTAGAGTCACTGGTTATTTAGTAGTATCATGCCGTGTAAAGTATAAAGCTGATCACATAATTGGGTAAAGCATTAAGGAAATATACACGTCTAGCATATATGTACATGATAGGTTGTGCAATTATTTCTGCCTAAATTTTCCTAATTACCTAAAATCTACTGGTACCTGCATCCTTACATACAAGAACACAGTGAATAACGCATTTTGCAAAATAAAGTTTGTAAATTTATATCTGCTGTATGTGTATGAACAGTTTTTATAGCTTCAAATGCGTGCTTTAAGCACGAGTTCCAATATTAACTGTATGCAGTCGTAACCCAAACATTAACATTACATCGTAGATCAAGTTTTAACATCCTCGTGTCGCAATTTGGTAAAATAATCATGCTGTATAATGTATGCAATTAGCTCAATTAGATTGTGAACGTTAAAGATACTGATCTATTGTACACTATGTCTGAATTTTGAAAAAAATAGATCATCCAGTGGACCGGCTTAGCCCATAATTGAAATACTTCAAATAATTTTAAAATTTTTTCCACGAACAGAGTTCCAAACTTGGCACGTCTACTTAGGAGTCTGATGCTCCAACCAATGGGCCTGTCTGCCGCACGCTAAACATAATTATCATTTATATACTAACTAAAGTTTCTGGTTAAACTATATGATATTGCTTTAAAATTTAACTTCCAATTATCCAAGATCGATCTTCTATTATTAAACAAACGCCACACAGCCTAGGAAGTGATATTGAATTGTATCTTTGTAATTAAACTAAACTTGGTTTTACAGGCTGTGACAACAAATATTTATGTTAATGTCCTAATCTGTATATAAATAGCCATACCTATTATATATATATATATATATATATATATATATATATATATATATATATATATATATATATATATATACATCAGTCAGTAGATACTAAGCATTGTATAATGTAGAAAATAATTAATCCATTAGACCTGTTTCAGCCTTACTTCCATCTCATTCATAATGCACAGAAATTCAAGATGATTGACAATTTAAAAAATCCGGGCTACTAATTACTATGTTTAATGAATGGTTATAATTGCATCATGTTTGTACTCTTAGATACGTTTGAATTGGGTTTAGAAGATTAAGTACAACTACGAAAGATTAAGTTTATTTGAGAGCTGATAAAGAAGTTTCCTTTACGTGCTTGTGCTGTCATGTTAAAAATATTACAACAGTGCGTAGAGGAGTGTTAGTATATTGCTAATCGTGACAGCGATGCCATTGAATTTCATTGCTTCCCGCAAAAGTCTGGTCCGTGCTCTAATAGTGAACATTCGAATTATCTTAAACAATAATTGATTGCGCAGTTGGTGGTGGTAACAGTTCTTTAAATCAAATTTGAGAGCTTGAAGTAAACATCAATCCCATTGTATTTAACCAGTCGTTGAACAATATAACAAAACTACCACCAGTCGCAACACACTGACGCGTTTCGACATTCCATGATCATCATCAGAGTACGACGGAAAACTGACTATCGAGGATCAAACCGCATTGCATATCTAATTTTGCTTTCCATATTTATGCTATGCGGTTTGTTGTTGTACTCTGAGGATGAACATGGAAGGTCGAAGCACGTCAGTGCATTGCGATTGACGGTAGTTTCGTTATGTTGTGAAATACAATGGGATTGGTGTTCACTTCAAGCTCATAGACTTGATTTAAAGAATTTGGATTATCTGATCAACTCTACTTAGTAACTACACTGTTTCGTTTTAGTAGAAACTAATTACTTTCCTCTTTCACTGATTCTTTTTCCTCTTTTGGCGCGTTAAACTGAAAAGAAACACATTCATGCATGCTGGAATGTAATAGGTCATGGACGGAAACTCGTTGCGTAATTAGTTATTTCTTTTGAAATTCGAGCGTTGATAGACGTCGCAGTATCCTTTACATGTGCAAATAAAAAAGATACAACCGTTCATGCCAGCGTCAAACGTCATTTTGTAATATACATGCTTAAGTTTTCGATCAGCATACATACGTAGATATACCGTAGAGTTATTTAGCAGAATAGAAATTGCTGAAACTATAACACTTACTTCAAATCAGATGGTGAACCAAACTCTGGAATTGAGCAAAATATATTTAGAACCTCTCACGGCTTTTTCTCCAGACGTTGCCTGTTTGATGTTAATTCAATTCAATAACAGAAACGGTTTAGCAACTTATGAAGCCATGTGGGTAACTAAACTGTCTGATTTATGCGGGCAGAAAAGGTATGTACTAACGTTAGGCCTTGACTGTAGGTGATGCAGAAAAATGATTGATCATCTCGTATTTTTCAAATCTCCGCTTTTAAAGTAACTGTTGTCTTCAACACACATATATATATATATATATATATATATATATATATATATATATATATATATATATATATATATATATATTGGCAACATCAGTAACGCCAATCTTGTTGCTGTACAACTAGAGTGGATAAGCTAATTAACGCTGAACTTCAACGAAGTTTCCACATCGAGATTACAACGCAACAACAAAAGGAAACACAGCCTAAGTCAACCTAAGAATCTAGGATGTCTTCACACCATGGAACTTCTCGGAATTTGCCGCAGAACGCACGACCGCTCTGTTAAGGCCACCTAAATAGTACATAACTCTTTATTTATGGCACTTTAACCGAGTTTGTAACGTCGTACGGCATTTACTTGAAGCTGGGGCATTTCAATTCTTTTGGAGACAGCATATCATCTGCACTTTGTTATTTTACGTGCATTTATTGCATAAATTATTATTGTGCTAAATCATGAGTACACCGGTTTATATACAAATTAACATTCAAGAAAAATTCATTCGATTAGCACAGAATCTAATGCACTATTTTACCTTAAAAACTAATTAAAATTCAAAGCAGAATATTTTTTTGTGGAATATTTCTGAAAGGTCAAAATGATAAATAAAAGTTTTGTATAAATCGTAAAAGATATTCCTTCAGCAGCAAATAAAATTTAAGGTAAACTTTAGCCTTTATAAATATATCAGTACATGATATAGGCAGTTCGATGTAGGATACGACCAATTAAATACTATTAATAGATAAATTAAAATGAATAGTCTCCGGCATATCGAGAAAAAAATGCGCTTAAAAATTATTAATTGAAATTTATTCTAAAGTAGAAATTCCGAAAACTTCGCAATAACTTTTGTAAATTATTGTTGGAAGAAAGTTAATCATTTTAATACAAGAAAACAATCCCTCATTATTTAAATAAGAGACCTTTTTTATTTGAAGACACTAATCGGCGTTAAAAATAGTTATTTACACCTTTAAAACAAATCATTTTTTATTCAAGAATGACACAACCTATTACAAGGGTAGATAAAAGAAAAAAATAATAACTTTCAAAAAAAATTGTAAAATATGAGTAGTATAATTCATTGCAGAACGTTTGGTCAAATTTTGGTAAGACTCCGCATTTTAGCAAGAAGTAATATTAGTTGTTTTCAGAATTTTTAAATTCATGGTAAAATAACTAAACGACAGTAATTAATTAGGATAATTTAAGTTTTTCTCGAATTTGCAATGTTTATGTGAATGAAATAACCTGGGAACAAATAAATTTTGGAGATGACGCAGACAAATGAACTTCGCTAAAATGAAAGGTATGGCCTATTTTTGGCCTTTAATACATTTTCGCGAATTATTGAAATACTACTTTGTAAAACGCTGAACGTAAAATTATCGCAATAATTTTTTTTCTCATTATATTTTTTTGCAAATTACGGGGCAAATTATACAAGATGCCCTAAATACACTTATAAATCCAATACAGGTTATGCAAAGGCACCAAAATTTTGCGAAAAATAACACATAAGAGTAATAAATTTTACATTTAGTTTAATAACAAGTTCTCAGGCGAATTATTTAAAATGATTACATTAAAATATGGTAAATTTCGCCAGATTCTGACGAATTATTTTTTATGCTAGTGATGTAGGGCGCATGCAGACAGAAAATTTATATTTATAATATATCTTTAATTCGGAAGACATTTTGAAGATATTTGAAGAGTAACTCTAAGTAGAATTTTTTCCTGTATTATAATATATACGCATTAGAAACGGCTGTCTTGTAGAATAATATAATCTTTACAAAATAATTAATAATTTAAATGCAATTCATATAAAATAACTACACCCACAGGTATAAAGCAGGCAACACCAAAAATTACTGCAAGTTCATAAAAGGACACGTTTTTTGTTACTAACTCGTTTTTTCTCCAGTAAAATACATTAAAAATATATGTTCAGCGATTTATATTTGCAATGCAGATTTTAATAAAACTATTTGTAGTGTATATGCAAAGGTTTCCCACTCGTCCGTATGCCTTCCAAAGCAAATTCTGCTTTACATTACAAGGTTTGCAAATTTAAGAGATATTTCAAGAAAAAGTAAAATATAAACGAAATCGGAAAAAATTATGTGTGTTGTGCAACAGGGTAGGGCAAAAGTTGAAGTCACAGTCTGTGAAACAGATGGGCCCTTTACGAGCCCTGACCACGAGTGAAAGCGATCTTCTAGATTAATTTTATTTGCAACAATATTCATAGCTTAGTTTAAGCTAACAATTATATATATATATATATATATATATATATATATATATATATATAAATTTGTAAATTTGATTGTGAAATAAATTATGAGTGGAAGTATAGAGTTATAATTAAGCTGGTATGTAAAGCATAGTCAGAAAGGGCCATTGTACTTTCGCAAGAACTTAGCTCCACTGTAATATCCAGACCTTTACAAAATCCATTTTATTACAACAGGGAATATATAATTTGATTGAAAAAAAATAGTTCAACAACAAAAAGGATACTGGAAACTTAAATTTTAGAAAAATCGTGTGCATAAAATCTCACGCTCCAGAGGCGTTTATCAGTCTATATTCGAAATATGTACGAACTTGTGTTGTTTATTCAGCTGAGGATAAGTAATGTTGCATACAACGGTTTCAACTGTGCGTAATTCTTCTTTAAGTTCTGGTTTAAAGAAACGGATCTGGAGTGTGATTTTTATAAAAAATGTGTTCAGCTATTGCAGAGACGTTATTCCTTATGCTGGCTGTGCATACACTAACAGGTACTTGGATTCGCCTACATAATAACCAGGTATAATTAAACGAACATTGGTTGAGCACGCGGTGATAACAATTATTATAATCAAGTTTTCGATCTTGATATAAGTATCTGACCAATTAATTATTTACATATGCCAGTATAAACTAAGAACTGTATAGTGTGAAAAAGACTTTTCATCCAGTATACCGGTTTCGTTCGTGTTGGGAACTCATCCTGTATTGGTCAGTATTTGCCGCGGACAGGGCTCAAACTTGCGCACGTCTGATTTGAAATCTGGTGCTCTAACCACTGAGCCTCCCTGCCGCATACTACACTACACACAATTTTCAGATATAAACTAGCTAATGTAATATGATTGGTCCATTAGTTAGTATATAAATGAATCAGATGTGCCCAGATTCGAGTCCTGTCCGCGGCAAATTCTGGCCAGTACATGATGAGTTCCCAATAAGGACGAAACCGGTCTACAGGTTGAAATGCCTTTTCTAAACTATAAAATTCTTTGCTTATACTAGTATATGTAAGTAATTAATGGATCAGGTACTTATATCATGATCGCAACCTTGATTATAGTAAAAGTAACCAGGTAGTCCGGCCCACACAGCGCACATTGCAGCAATGGTAATTGTATAAATAAGCAATGTTTGACTGTTTGATGACAGTGAGTTTGTCCTTTACATTTGAATTTAGCATACGATTTATTGTGTAAACAAACAGCAACTGTGCAGGAAGCATCCAAGTAGGCAGTGCATTTTTAATTTTCCGATACACATCCCCTATAAAGGTATGCTAATACAGATCATCTTTTGTTTGGTTAAGTTTTCATTACACTTTTATACTTGCCTTTGTTTCATGTTTTCTTAAACAAAATTTTCAGTGTACCATTTTCTAATAGAGTTGGTTGGAACACCACCATTTCTGGACTTACACATTTTTAGAAAATATTTCCCATATGCTGTCGGATAAATTGCTTTTCTAACTTCTCGTTTGTGAAGTTTAGGTTAGTGCTGTGCTAATGAATAAACTATCCAGGCTATGTCAACTTTATATATATTTTCCTTGTTAGATTGGCATTTTCCTGTGTCATCGGCCATTTGTGAAGAAAAAGCACTCGCAAGTAAACTGAATGTGAACGGCTGTAGTGTTAAATTCCGTGAGCCTGTAATATATTTCAACGTCTTCGTTTATGAGTGCGAAAATTTCATCAACATACCTCAGCTATGCATGGCTTTGATATTTAATAAGTGGTTTTAGTATTATTGATTTCAAGTATAACATGCAGGCAAGAGGTAGTAGAATTAATAACAGACTGCCCATCGACACTCGGTGGACTTGCATGAAACATAGATCATTATTCCTTACCTAAATATAAAAAATAATTTCGTACATGCTTTGAATACAAGCTCGTAATTGATCGTGGATGTGTTTTCGCGCGTTTCCTTGCATGTACGTTGTGTGTGCTCAATTAGATTTTAGCATACATGCTTTAAAAAGATATAATATATTAAGTGCCAGGCATTACAGTAGAGATGTGATATGGGGAAAGTAAAATGGTCTGTTTTAGCAGTGTTACATGTGTAAATTTATTTAAAAAAATGTATGCTTCCACGTATGATTAATTTTATAATTAAAATTTTAAAATGCGTAAAAATAGCAAAAATAAGTATTATACATGAATTTGAGTGCCGTGAGACGTCATATATATATATATATATATATATATATATATATTTTTGAAATGCGTGTGTTTTGATAATTCATATCTCAAAAAAATTTTTACCAGATACAAGAAGCTTCCTTTTCATTTTCTCTACTGGTATCTACAATGAATTATATCTTTATTTATAAATTGAAGGCAAATAACATATAAATAAAACATAAGCATTAAGACACATTTAATGCATAATCATGAGTGTTATTTAGGGTAGCACACTTGCCTTTACCAGCAATCAAAGAGAAACAGCCGTTAATGTCGACATTCAATATTATTTACCATTAAACATGCGCCACTTGTCGATAAACTTACGTAGGCCGATCGACCAGACGGTTAATTACTCGAATGAGAGAACATTGTAACTTAAACGGAGAATACACGTCGGCAATGTCGCAACACATCGTCGAAACATCGCACGTATGTTCTCCAGACGTAGCATTCAAAGTAATTACTAAATGCAATAACAAAAGGGAGCTAGCGACATACGAAGCCTTATGGATAAACACACTGCAGCCGGATTTATGCAAGCAGAAGAAGCATGTTCAGGCATTGAGCTTCAACTGGAGGTGACGCACGCAATTGGTTGGTCTCCTTTTCTTACACTCTCTCTGTTTTGCATTCCAATTTATATATAAAAATATGTTCATTAGTAGATACATGAGGAGATAATGTGAAAGAAGCATTTCTTGTATCTGATAAAATTTCTTTTTTTTGCACATAGGATGGGTACTGCGAATATATATATATATATATATATATATATTTATATATATATATATTTTTATATATATATACATATATATATATATATAAATGGATTGAAAATTATTTCAAAATGGCAAACTTAGTTTAAAATAATTATATCAACACATCAAATTATTGCTTATACAAATTTTCATTTGTATACCACTTCCCCAGGTAGCCTTCATTGCAACTTACCATTAAAATCTAGAGTATCATCCTCTACGTTTACAATTGCAAATAGAACATTAGGATGAGGTTAATTCATATTATAGAGCCGATTTTCGTCATTTCTGTAACTTTTATAGACAAACCTATATCACCAACATAACGGTGGTATTTCTTACATTCACGTAATAATTCAAAGAGCATTTTTTCCTAAATGTAGAAAAGTTACATTAGCCATGATCGGAGCCAAAACAAAAACCATGCCTAGGCCATCTCGTTTTCTGTATGGTAAGCTCGTTGAAAAGAACTGAACATCTGACCAACAAAAATGTTATCATTCCAACAGCGCTTCACTCAATTTTAACATTAGCAAATTTTTCCGGACATTCGGACATAAATAGGCATTTGTAAATAATGGCCAAACATAAATCAAACACACCCAAAGTTCGTTAAATCAAGTATGCGAGCTTGAAATTAATACTAAATCCATTTTAGCTAACCAGGCGGACAACGCAAAAAAACTACCGCCATTCGCACGTACTGACTGGTTTCGACCACCTATGATCATCATCAGCGAGTGACGGCGAGCTAACTGGCGAGGATCAGACTGCAATGCATGTATATAGTGGTTTCACTTGCATTGTACTTGACTCGAAATGTCGACTGCACAATTTCTATGTAGTCACGAACATTTATTTTTTTGCAGCTTTCTCCACGTATATAAATAGGCAATTTAATTAACCAATCACGGATTGCGTGGGTGGTGGTGACAACTCTTTTAATCAAGTTTGAGTGCGTGAAGTAAACACCAATCACATTGTATTTATCATCATAGCAAAAATACCGTCAGTAACTCGTACTGACGCGTTTAGACCTTCCATGATCATCGCCAGTGCATGACAATAATGCAACTAATGATGATCAAACCGCAATTCATATATAATTTATTAAGAATCGGATTTTCGCTTTTGAACTTCATTAGTCCCTCACACATTGTCCTTGACTGGAAATACCGGCTGCACAATTTCTATGCATTCACAAGCGTCAATATTTTGCAGCTTTAGCCACGTCTACATACAATCGAAATGTTGGAACATATATCAATTTGATTTTTTCAAAATGAGATCCGTGTTGAAATCGAAAATATTTTCTTCTCGTGTGGAGAAGGCGTTGCGTCAAGTAATGCTTTTCAATTTTGTTTAATTTTTTAGTTTGTGAGCATGTTTTCCCATTTCGGCGTTTTTTATATATTTAGACATTTCTCACTGTAAATTGAACAATTTAAAGTAGGCACAATGTAGGGCATTGCTGTCCCACGCAAAATAGCGTCTATTTATGTTTTTTTCTATTTAAACTTTCTGGAAAATGTGATTTCTTTTTTTATATTAAAGCGGATCGTTTTTTTTTCTTTATAAAAGAATACTTCCTGTGTATTATTTCATCAGACTATCTGTCGATGAAAGGGACGGTACGCAATTTTGTGTAATGATTTAAAAAAAACACATATCTGCGAATAATTGTTTCAAATAACATACCAGCATTTGTATTAAATAATTAAATTCTTCTTAAATTTTATTACTGTATTAAATCTGTACGCTAAATAATTATAAATAGACTGAGTTTCCTCGATATTAAATAAAAGATAACGTCAACAATGGTAAGCTGGCCAAGTACCCATTTTAACTAATTTTGCTACGGTTAACATCACCCAGGGTATAAAACATTTAAATGTGATATTCCCATAATTATCTTCCAATTTGGTTACCAAATGAGAATGTTGTACAGATTTCTGTGACTAGATGAATAAAATTGGATTGATGTTTCTCTCAATTAAACAAAATTTTTTATAATAGACATCAAGAAGATTGTTGGAGATTGTGGACAGTAAAACCGTCAATAGATGTTGACTTCACTTATATTGTTTTGGGTCGTTTATGCGGATTCCCTCAGAATTTATTATAAGTGTGTCGTCCAGCCGAGACTTAATTATCCCAAACTCCGCAGTTAAAGAGTTCATTTTGCCAGACAATACTCTTACAAAGTTTTCCAATTCTTCAGAAGTCATTTTGTTCAAATCTACACAAATGTTTTATTTTTAATTAATTATTTATTGTAATTAATTTAAAAAAAGTGCGTTCATTTAGTAAAACAAATATTGGTTTTTATTATTTTATTTTCCCTTTTTCGGCTCAAATGCGGCTACCATCCTTGTGCTGGCTGCTTCATCTTAATTCATGCACTTCTACGAGGACTATCCGCTTTATTCACTTCAAAATTGGAGCTTTAACGGCCTCAAATGTGGATATTGCTGCAAAGGTCTACATTAGTGTAAGACTAGACTTGAAGATGATCAGTGAAGTAGTTTGAAGGGGTTAATTAGAACGTTATTATATAATATAAATTAAATCAGTCAAATATATCTTTAACTAAAGAACAAAATATTACAGATAAGGCTTCCAATTTTTTACATTGTTTTATAAAATATCTCATGAATAAACTACTCATATCTTAATAAATATATGTCTTAACAAAACCATTAGCGGAAAATACGTTTTTTAAAACAAACTATGTAAAATTAAGTTTCGATAAAATATAAATTAACGAGCACATTACTGGGTTCATATTTAAATCTGGTGCAGTACAGTTAATGATGGTGTAAGTCTGAAATTATTGCGCAACGTGAGGAAATTTCACAACGTTGTCCGCTGTAAATGCATCTAAATGTCTCAACAAATAAGTAGCCAACAGTAGATGAATATGCTATTTTTTATAAACTGACGTTTATTTCGTACAAAATTCTCAGCAAAATATTTTATTAGTATTTCATAAAAGGCAATTGCTTAAAGAGATCAGTAAGAAAAGGGTGTGGCGTGTTTGCATAAATCTATTTCTCTTTATATTTGGCATAGAAAATTGGTTAAACAGTTAGTTAAACCTTCTCCTTTTGTTTAACGTCGAGAGTCAGAAATGAATTTTCCAATTCAGTTTTCATTTTCAACAAATATTTTTCAAATAATACTTTAAAGCAATACTTATTAAGAATGCACACATTTGAAGTAAAGTGCAATTGTAGTTACTGCTAGTCTGAGAGTCGTTCTCAAAAATTCAGTGAGGCATGAAACTGGACAATTGAGTCAGATTTTGTGCACACGCGTTAAGAAAAATGCAAAATTAATGCATTACTAAAATACGACAAAATTAGCGAAAATAGAAACTAGTTTTAGTATACGCATACTTCATTCAGTAATTCTGGCCTATTTAATTTAATCAGAATACTCTTAAAAAGTACACAGCTTAATTTAAGCAGCCATTAGTTAAGTGAGTTTAAAGAAAAAGATTATAAAAAAGAATTTAAATTATACGAAATACTGCTCTTTGACCAAATTATAGTACATCAATGAAACACGACGAAATTAATGAAATAAAGTGATATTTTGTGCTCCTTTATCAAGTAAATGATTAAAACAATTATATTTGAATTGTACAAGATAAGTAAGTGAAACGTGTCAATACGTGTGACGGACGGTAATTTTGCTACGCTGTGCACCATGTTAGATACAATGCGATTGGTGTTGATTGCAAGCTCAAAAACTTGATTTAAGGAAGCCTTAGATAAGGAATTAAATCACACTAGGGTTAGAATTTCTACGTTTTGTGGCTGACTTAAGTAATAACATGGATGCTTAAACAAAAACTGGTTGCGCGGGCGATGATAACAATTACTTTTAATCAAAGTTGCGATCTTGGTATAAGCACCTGATCCATTGTTTACATACATTTGGCAGTTTAAACTAAGAATTGTATAGTGCACAAAAGACAGTTCAGCCAGTAGACCGGTTACGTCCTTATTAGGAACTCGTGACTCTGACCGTTGACGGGTGTGGTGCAAATTCCTGATAATATAAGATACAATTAAGTGCCTAAGCATACTGTTTACATTGATTAGTGAGTTCTTTTTACGTGATCAACATTTTATTTTGATTCTTGCATTTTCTGGAGACTTCATTATCGTAATCGAAATAAAATAAGTCAATAACTTTTCAAATAAATATACCACGACAGTTTCATCTATCTATCCCCAATCAATCCATTAATCTTTCCTCTTTTAATTCGCTTTTAGTTTAACTGTGTTCCATTTTTTCATGTCGTGGCAATAACTTGAAAACAGTTAACCAAAACGGGATATTATTACATGGGCATCAATCTGCCTGCATACATCCCTCATATAAAATCAGCAAACAAGTCTCGGAGAAGCACTAACCTAAGAACAGTTATAGACGTACTTCTATGCTGGTTTCGTTCTTCGCATACTATGAACTGCTGTCAGCCAGTCACAAGTACACATACGACTTCATTTTATCAGCCCATCAGTCAGACAGTCATTTGACAAGTCAGACAGATGGCAAATTAGCTAGTTTATCACTAATTAAATTAAGTGAGGCGTGTATCTGCACTTCTTAATAAAATAGCTGAGATTTTACAACATACAGTTGAATTTGCGATGAAATTATGTGTATGATGTGAGTTGAATATAATCACTAGCGTAGGACTATTAGACACATAAAACTAAACGTAATACCACCCAAGGAGGATAAACAGCTGCTTGCAGTTCACAAATCGCGCTGTTATCGTCAATTTTTGTTTCAGTTACTATAATAAAACAACTATAGCATTATGCGTGTGACATCTACTGTTCTTTGGGCTGTTTGCTGAACAAATATTAATTTGTTATGGTCATGAAAGGTCGTACAGAGAGTTACCCAACCAAGGAGACTGGCATTATTAGTAAGCAATAAATGCCGTGTGGGATCATGGTAAGCTCATAGTGATATTGGAATCTGACATGAAGCGATCGGTTATACCTAGTCTGCGTAATGATCAATTTGGCAGGCATAAATGGGTTGTACATGAAAGAAAGGTTATCGTCGAAAAGTGAAGAAATACTAAAGAAAATGTCATAATTAATTCACATATAGTGATGAAACTGAGGAATGAAGTAACTATGAGTTAGATTATAAGGCCATGAAATAAAGAAGATTAATAACGAGGTATGATAATGATTAAAACATAACGCACATTTGAAATAACATGAGAATAGTAGGATAGGATAAAAACTATTATATTTTTAGATAAAAATTTAATAGAACTATATATGCGTTAATTTATTAGGTATAATATAAAATGCAACATTAATAATTAAAAAGAAATTCAGATATTTTATCAACAAATTGATTGCTCTTCGGGTGGATTTGCATGAAGTTCAATAAAACGACATTCACTGACTAATTATGACTGCGTTTATAAATACATCAGTAAATTAATAATTCAATAGTCAGACTAATATATAATTAATGAATTTACCAATTTCTTACTTTTTTTTAAATTTAAAGAATTCGGATTAGTGTGTGGGTTACTTAATTCGTTGACCAATTTATGTGTTAAATATGTTTTAATAGATTTATTTTTATAAAAGATTCTTTAGTATTCAAATAGGTAAAGTGATTATTCAAATTAAGGTTGTGATCTTAATATGAAAACCAGTCTCATTATATATATATATTTAAGTATAGACAAAGCATTGTATAATGTAAAGAGACATTTCTTCCAGTAGACCGATTTCGTCTTTATTGGGAACTCTTCACATACTGCCCGGAATTTTGCGCGAAAAGGGCTCGAACCTGGGCACGTCTGCTTTAGAATCTGTTGCTTTAAACACTGACATTTTACTGCATTCTACAACCATTGTCCGTTATATCAATTTATAAAATACATAATTTGATGAGTAGGAAATATATTTATGAGTGTATTGATGCGACGCGTGTGTTTATGTGCCTAATCTTCTTTTAATTGTTGCCGTAGGAAGAAGATGTAATTCAGTTGCTGAACAAGATACTAGTTTATTACGTCGTTTTTATTCCATGATGTGTTTGCTTAGTTGGCCGGGGTCAATTCCAACTATTGTTGCGCCCATAAAAAGTTAATGCCGTGTATTTTTGCTATTAATCGTTACATCTGCCTTGTTTTATCTTCGTTTGGATAAGAAAGTTTGTTTTCGTATATTATTTCTCAAAATTTGAAGAAACGATTAACAAAGCCAAAATCATAGACCAAAATTCAATTAAATAACTTACAATTGAGAATAAATGGAAACGAACAATTAATGACTCGTTATTAAAACGCATTTGTTCATTAGAGCTTAACACTTTAACAAAAATACATTTTTCTTACTAAAGAAATAATAAATTATGCAGGTATTGAAGGTGTGGGTTGTAATAATAATTATTTAAATAATGTTAGCAGACTTGATAAAATCAAAAATCTTAATTTATTAACTGGACGCCTAGCATAGCAAGCATACCGTCAGTCGGAAATACCGATGCGTTTCGAACTTCCATGGAGATCATGGCAGCACGAAAACGTAAATTGAGACTGAACATAGAAAATCAAAACGCGACTTTGTTTTCGATTGGCGTTGGTTTCACTATGTTGTGCATCTTGTTCAACAATTCTGGTCGGGGTTTATATTAAATCTGAAAACTGTATTTAAATCATTTTCATCATCATCATCATCATCATCATCATCATCATCATCATCATCCGTGCAATCAATGTTTGTTTAATTGCGTAATATGCGTTAGTGGTGAAAAATACAAAAAATTGACTGCATAGAACTTATGCAGGTGAGATTTAATTCATATACATTATATAAAATGTTAATAACATTTAGATTCGAATTACGTATATTCCATAACTCTTATATACAGGTGGTTTGATTCTCGTTAGTCAGGTTTTCGTCGCACTCTTATGATGACCACATAATATCTAAACTCATTTGAATGTTCGACAACAGTTTGTTTCGCTACATTATTTAACTAGTTAGGTGATATTGGATTATTTTTATCTTATTTTTGCAAATTTGGACTAAATAGGAAATATAATAATTCATTTAAATTGCAATTGTGTATTAGGAGCTGCGCATCTAGTAACAAATTAGTTCAGTTGTGACCAGAAGGGTAAACCAAAGACAGCATGAATGAAAGTTATAATCTCGTGCAAATTCGTTTTGTACTTACTGGCGACTCATCAGTAGGAGCCAATATTACGCCCTTTAACCACTATATATTTGGGTGAGGAATGTGGGAAAAAGGACGGTTTATCCTTCTGGTTATATTTGAACTAATTTTTTACTGGGTGCGCACCACTTCATACACAGTTGCATATATATTAGTTCTCCGCCACGAACAGTATCTAATTGCTATTAATTTTAATTCTTTGATTAACGGGATATAATTGTTACCAACGTCCTTGGTTGATGGAATCTTGTGGAGGTATAATAATTAACATAATAACTTATGTTTATGCGTCCTAGATATATAATTATTGCACAATAGTCGTTTTAACACGAGTTCCTGTCCTGTAAGTGGTTCTGGCTATATATTATGGATTTGTTTTATTACTATGAACACATTATTTAATTGATAGTCAGTGTTTCAAACTAAATTTAAGTTAAGTGAAATTCACGTGAAAGTCATTCTGATAATTACTTTGGCTAGATAGACAAACTTCATGAGAAGTTATGTTATGTAGTGCGTGCAACTAGCGGTAATTTTGTAATGTTTTTTGACGACTGGTTAAATATAATGCGGTTGGTGTTTACTTCAAGCTCGTAAACTTGATTTAAAGAATTCATGGGAAGTCTTTAAATCAAGTTTGAAAACATGAGATAAACGCCAATCCCGTTTTATTCATCTAGTTTCTTAACATAAAAGACGCATGTACGTGGCAAATCGTACCTTCAATTTGATTTTATTTAGTTTTTTACACCTAATATTATTATGAGAAACTCAGAAATTACGAAAGTTATGCTAATGATGTATCGGCATGAATTAGTTGCTTCTTATTTGTTGGATATTTAAATTTAATTCAAAGCCTGCCAATATTCTTATCAATATTTCAATCTTGAATTAAATAACTGTTATCAATAAATGTTTAATTGTATAAATCTTTAAATCAATATTACTTCCGAAGGTGACGGGATGTTTGTTCTATAATGGCAGATTTGGAATGGCTAGTTGTAACTTCAGGTCGAAAGCAATTTTACATAGGTTCCAACTTAAGGAATGGCTAACCAGAAGCATAAAATTTGTTTTTAACTGAAAATTGTGTGTCGTTGCAGCACGGTGGTACAGTTGATAGAGTTACAGACGCCGAAGCAAATGTGCTTCGGTTCGAGTCCCATCCGCGGCAAAATTCCGGAGAGTACTTGAAAAGTTTCCAATAAGGACGAAACCGATTTATCGGATGAATTTTCTTTGTGCCCTTATACAATGATTAGCTTGACCGGCATTTTCGTTCAAGCTCACAATCTTGATTCGAATTAATAAATAAATAAGGTTCATCATATTTTTATCTAAAGTTTATCAGCATAAAACTTTAAGAAATAAAAAAACAGTATATATTTATATAAATTCAATACATGATAAGTAAAGAATCATAAGTTTTGTCAAGAAGATCAATTTATTTTGATGAGATGAAGATAATTCTTTGTTCTATGTACCCACGTTTTTTGAGATGAACACCAATCTGTGTTTATTTAACTCATAAACTTATTGCGTCATATAAACTCTATCAGCATAATACCAATCTCATTTAAATATTTGGAAATTAGTTCACATCTAAACCTATTAACATTTATGGATATATATCTAATTTTCATTTTCATTACTAATATCGAGGCCAAAAATTTAAATCATATTCCATCTAGTGGAGTTGCTCTTAAACACGCCTACCAGTGATATACAATCAGATGGGAATATCCAGTCAATTCTGAACTCGATGAAGCCCAGAAAAATTAATATTTTAGTAACAATCTATTATTAATGCCATTTTATGTGATTTGCAGTGATTTGAACCAAGGAAATCTCAATTTATTACCACTGCCTGAAGAAGCTCTAATAAATCAACACTTCCCATCTATAAAGATGTAAGAATATTGCTTCATACTTTTGAACACGATGGATGCGCATTTTGCGAGGTTCTGGCTTTTTGTTAATGAGTTATTAGATTTTTTCGTCTGAGAAATATAAATGTAGGAATTCCAGATTTTGTGAGTTAGAAAATTGGTTCCATTAACTAGTATTTCAATTGAAAGGTCTGAAGTTAATTTATTTGTATCTTATCTAGCAATTATCATTATATGATCTTATGTATCAATATTTACATTTTCTTTATAAAGCCATGACAGAACCTACAATCGAATATGGATTCCAGCGTCTTTGCAAGATAATTCCCCGACATCCTGGAGATCCCGATCGTCTACCTCGCGAAATAATTCTGAAACGAGCAGCGGATCTTGCTGAAGCATTGTACGCAATGCCAACACGTGCACTTACCTCACAATTGCAAGCGTCATCGGGAGTTGCACAAACATCGATTTTATTGAATTCTGGATTAACAAACGTTCTGACGACGGTCACAACTTCTTCTTCATCGGCTGCTCCTTGCTCAAACCTATCAACTTCGTCTTGTTCTACGGAAATCGATAATCAATCCACAGATCACATCAATGCCAATAATAATAACAATATCAGTAATCATTCCCGCAATATTGGTAGTTGTAGCAGTGGAAGTTGTAGCAGTGAAAGCCAAAGTTTCGATGAATGCAACACAACTGGGATTGTACCTATTACAGATGAGGTCCCCGTGAGTGAACCATCTTCACACCTTGTTATCAGTCTGGATAACTCTCGGGCAGAACCTTTACATACGAATGGTGCGCCATCAAATTCATCCTCGTCATCATCATCATCATCTTCATCAACATCTGTCCTGGCTATCAATGAGCTTAGCAACATGTTTATGCCTCCTGTTTCATCCATACAACCGGGGTCATTAGCTACTGCATCACAGATGTTTGCTGGTCAGAATTATCATCACCATCATTTGAGCAATATGTCCGTGCATCAAACGCCATCAACATCATCATCAACTACACCTTCGGCAACATCTTCATCATCTGCATTAACAAGTTATCAACATAACTATAATACTATGCTTCAACCAAATATCACGACTAATTCCCATCTTACTCTCAACAACCCTCAAGAACTTCACCTTCAAACTGTATCGACGGACTCATCTTGTCCATCGAATATTCAACATACCTCCCCTCAGAATGCTCATCAAAAAGCACATTCAAATTTATCCCGTATCTCTCAACACTCCCTTCATAGTTCTACACCCTCAAATCTACTACACTCAGAACAACTACAAGAACAGCATCAGTTCAGTCATCATAACTTTCAGTTTCAATATCAACACGTTGCTTCCTCAAAAGCATCTGAGGAAACTCAAGATGACGCACTGGAAGATACCGTTTCTAACTCAACTGCAGAATTGACAGGTAATTCCAGGCAATCTATGAATGGTCATTTGATCATAAAAGATGATCAAATAAGTTCATGTCAACTGTTGTCGAACTACTTTCAGCAATCGAAAAACCGCGGATATCTTCAGTTTCAGGCTAACACAGACAATATAATTCCTCCTCATCATCAGCAGCAGCATCATCAACAATATCTGCAACATAATCAGCAACCTCTTCACCAAACTGACGATCTTCATCCTTCTCATCAGACGGACACCTCAACTGCCTGTCATGACATTTCCAAAAGTATTGTAAATGGATTCTCCACGGGGCAACCTACTACTTCTTCTGAGTCATCATTGCTAATATCGGTTGGCTACCCAAGCAATTTTGTTACCTCGCCTGCAGTGAGCTTAACTGACCAAAGTAAACAACATTCAGCTTCTATTTCCTCTTCCCTAATTAATAGCGCTAAGTCTAATCTTGACCTTATTAACACATCTTTGGCGACACTTTCTGACAGATGTAACAATAATCTGAATCGGTCTGATCTGGACAACGAAGCGAGGAACGACCAAATCGCAGAAAACGCCTATTACGCGCCTTTTATGAGCCGGAAGAGGGGAAAAATGCACTGTCGATTTGATCGCAAGCGTTTTCGACGAATGGAAGGAACTGATTTTACTGCGTATGCTGAGAACGATAATGAAGTGGATGAAGAAGATGAGGATGATGGTATTGATGATGCTGATTATGTTGATAAAAGAATAGAGATTGACGACAACAGTCTATGCTACTCAAGTGAAAAACAATCTAATGGGTACACCGACTGTGCTATTAATGTTGCTGAAGAAGATGATGGTGAAGATGAATGCGAAAATATCGAAGACGGTAATGATGAGGAGGGTAAAAATATCGATTTTAATGGTAGTGAGAACGAGGATGTTGATGATGATGATGATGATGACGATGATGAGAACAATGGAAGCTATAATGAACAGTCGTCGAACGGCGATGGAGCATCCATTGAAGGCGATGATAATGCATTGCCTGAGGAGCTTGAGCTCACGAATCTCAAGGCAGATTCCCAATTTCATGAGTTGACCATTCAGAACAGCTATTTGAACCACGAAAAAAATAGAACGTTGATAGGTGACAGTTTGAGCAATCCGTCAGTCAAGAAGACAAATGTCAACCGTTTGACACGTCAATCTTTTAACAACGTCTTTATGGCTGATAGTGCACAGAGTAACTTAACAAACAATAGTAGGCAACTGCGACAGTCTTCGTCGACAAAGAGACCACGATACGAAAAGAATTTAAGACATCGAATCAACAACAGTAACACAATAAATAACAACGCAATGCCAAAGACAAAATGTAAATTGTTTAGCGCAGGTAAAAATGTATCTGCCGTGAAACAATTAAAGATGCATGGTACGAATGAGAGAATAGGACAAAAGACAAAATCTACTGATGAGAATGAGAATACAAATATTATATATCGAAATCAATATTGTAGGAAGCAGATTCAAGATAGCTCACCTCAGTTTTGCAATGAAGGAAAAATTACCATGGTCTCTTCAGATCTGTCAGAAAGCTCAGTACAAAATAAATCTAATCTTCTACAACCTGACGAGTTAGGCGCCACTTCAAATAATGAACAGCTGCAAAACCAGAAGATGGTTGCTTATAACGATGATTTTAACGATAGAAATGATGAAATTTATGGAAGTAAAAATAAAAACAACGAAACAACTTCCTTACCAGGCGCAGATGAAGTGGACGTTGAATCATCCGATTTTCCAAAAAAGTTGAACAAATCAGGTTCGTACAAATTCTATCAAGGATTTAACCAATTTAGCAAACTCAATGATTCACCAGCAATTTGTTCAACCAACAATTATCCGACTTCTACTATTGTTTACACTAATTCAAACAACATCCTTGCTGACAACTATATTACTAATCGCAACAATAATAACTTTAAAAACAACAAAAAAAAAAAAAAAAAAAAAAAAAAAAAAAAAAAAAAAAAAAAAAAAAAAAAAAAAAAAAAAAAAAAAAAAAAAAAAAAAAAAAAAAAAAAAAAAAAAAATTGTTGCATTCAACAAGAATGATTTGTTCAACTCCAGCTAAACAATGCTTGCCAAACTGTCCTATAACAGTTGGACAGACTCAGAAAGGCGTAGGGCAGTTGAAACAAGTTAAAGGTGAAAAAAAAAATTTGAAAGTGAAAGAAGCCAAGACGCGAGAGTTTGCAGAAGAGGTCGAAAAAGGAGAAGAAGAAGATGATAATAATGAAGAAGAGAGAATCTTCGTCGAAAAAAGCTGCGAATATGGAGAAAAGTTACCAATAACACATGCTCGTAATCTGGTGATGAATTTTTCTGGAAGACGCGACTCGGATTATCAGGTATTTTGGTTAAAGTTTACTTTAAATTTTGCCAAATTGGGAGTAGGCTAAAAGGAATTACCATTTATAGAGAAGCTTATTTTGACTAATATTGTAAATATAGTTGGCATCACTGGTATCATTATGCTGAGTACGATCCTAAATATGCCAATATTTTTTTAGATAGCATTTCTATTTATGTATACCTAAAATTCGAAATTTGTCACTGTTAAATATACGTAATGCGGAACACAGGTGATTTTGATACTGTTTAGATAATCAAATTGTAAAAGATGCTTATAAAATCTATATGTCTGTCATCAAACCCGTAACGTAATAGTAGTAGAAATGACAATATCTCGATCGTCATTAAAATTTGGTGGGATCCTTTGGTTTATTATCCTTAAGACAATAAACATTTGCTTGTGTTGGCTTAATCAAACCGCTAATGAATGCTTATTATAAAAGCTTATATTTTAAATTCACACCAGATTATTAGTCATAACCTATCTTATCTGATACCGATGCTTATTAAAAACAAAAAACACTTATATAAAAAATAAAGTCTGTGGTCAACTGCCTCCCAATTAATCCACCTGACTCCATTCTGACTAACTCTCCATTCATTCACTCATTATGTGCAAGATTTATATTTGAACTTCATTTAATTTTTTTCTCCACGATAAACTGTAGACAGTTTAAGCGACGTGCTTGACAATGCTGTCCTATTTTTGAAACCTATACTATTATCATATCAGAAGTGGTGAGATGGGTTTCTTACACACTGAAAACAAATTTTTCTCTGCCAAATGCAGTCTAATTCTCCAACCTTTAACGAGTTATGAACTGCAGTTTTGAAAAGTAAGAAATATTAAATGAAAAAATTGTTGTTGTTTTGTTTGGTTTATCCTTCTGGTCACAAATGAACTAATTTGTTACTAGGTTCAGCAACACCTAATACATACTTGCATATATATTAGGTCTTCGCAACAAACAGTATTTAACTGTTATATATTGAATTGAATGATGTCATGCTTACCGCAAAATGTGATAACTGATATCGATCAAGGCCAGAATGTATGGATTTACTGGAGTAACAGGTGTTCAGAAATTGTTGTAATTCTCAATTTCGGTGAACTATAGCATAAATTGATATCCATCAGGTTGGTACCATGTACCGACTCGGAAACCATAGTGTTAGTACCATGTACCTTTTCGGTACTATAATGTTGGTATCGGTTACTAACACAATAGCCATAGTGTTAGTATCCTTTACAGACTCGGTATATATATTATATAGTGTGAGTTAGCGTTGAAGTCGCATTGTCGTAGACTTTAGATGATGTTAGCTTCACTATTACAGGTTTACACATTCGTCTAGGAGATTGTACCGTCCTATTATCCAACATTCTTCACCCAAATATATAGTGGTTAAAGGGCGTAATACCGGCTCCTACTGATGAGTCGCCAGTAAGCACGAAACGAATGTGCATGAGATTATACTTTCCGTTCATGCTGCCTTTGGTTTATCCTTCTGGTCACAACTGAACTAATTTGTTACTAGGTTCGCAACACCTAATACATACTTGCGTATATATTAGTTCTTCGCAACAAACAGTATTTAACTGTAATATATTGAATTGAATGATGTCATGCTTACCGCGAAATGTGATAACTGATATCGATCAAGGCCAGAGTGTATGGATTTACTGGAGTAACAGGTGTTCAGAAATTGTTGTAATTCTCAATTTTGGTGAACTTTAGCATAAATTTATATCCATCAGGTTGGTATCATGTACCGACTCGGAAACCATAGTGTTAGTATCCGGTACTCATCGATTTCAATAAAGGTATCAGTTACTAACACAATAGCCATAGTGTTAGTATCCTTTACAGACTCGGTATATATATTATATAGTGTGAGTTAGCGTTGAAGTCGCATTGTCGTAGACTTTAGATGATGTTAGCTTCACTATTGCAGGTTTACACATTCGTCTAGGAGATTGTACCGTCCTATTATTCCACATTCTTCTACCAAATATATAGTGGTTAAAGGGCGTAATACCGGCTCCTACTGATGAGTCGCCAGTAAGCACGAAACGAATGTGCATGAGATTATACTTTCCGTTCATGCTGCCTTTGGTTTATCCTTCTGGTCACAACTGAACTAATTTGTCACTAGGTTCGCAAAACCTAATACATACTTGCATATATATTTGTTCTCCGCAACAAACAGTATTTAATTTGCTTTAAATCAAGTTTGCGAGCTTGAAGTAAACACCAAACCCATTGTATTTAGCCAGTCTTCGAACAACATAACAAAACTACCGCCAGCCGCAACGCACTGACGCGTTTCGACCTTCCATGATCATCATCAGAGTACGACGGCAAACTGACTATCGAGGATCAAACCGCATTGAATATATATGGAAATCAAATTTAGTTATGCGGCTCTCACCTCTAGCAGTCTTGCATACATTGAACTTGACTGGAAATGTCGGCTGCACAATTTCTATGCAGTCACGAACATTAACTGTTTGCAGCTTTCGCCACATATACAAATATAGACAATACAATTTAACAATAATTGATTGCGCGGGTGACGTGTGTAACAATCTGCGGAGGTCGAAACGCGTCAGTACGTTGCGGCTGGCGGTCGTTTTGTTATGTTGTTCGAAGACTGGCTAAATACAATGGGTTTGGTGTTTACTTCAAGCTCGCAAACTTGATTTAAAGCATTGTTACCACCACCCGCGCAATCAATTATTGTTAAATTGTATTGTCTATATATGTATATGTGGCGAAAGCTGCAAACAGTTAATGTTCGTGACTGCATAGAAATTGTGCAGCCGACATTTCCAGTCAAGTTCAATGTATGCAAGACTGCTAGAGGTGAGAGCCGCATATCTAAATTTGATTTCCATATATATTAAATGCGGTTTGACCCTCGATAGTCAGTTTGCCGTCGTACTCTGATGATGATCATGGAAGGTCGAAACGCGTCAGTGCGTTGCGGCTGGCGGTAGTTTTGTTATGTTGTTCGAAGACTGGCTAAATACAATGGGTTTGGTGTTTACTTCAAGCTCGCAAACTTGATTTAAAGCATTGTTACCACCACCCGCGCAATCAATTATTGTTAAATAGTATTTAATTTAACACTAATTGATTGTTTTGTTGTTAATTGCATGTCTCCTAAATAAGCAGTCAGAGCTTTTACATGATTGATTATCTAATTTTAAATGTAAAGACAGTTTTATTACTACCACGATTTCTTTTTAGCCAAATTTCTCCAGAATGCCAGACGAATTTGTTGTGTCAAAACCTCTGCTTGCTTTATCAGAAAATAATGGCGTAGCCATGTCAAATTCATTTTCAGCATCGGGTGAACAAATCGAGTCTTACACAAATACAAATACACGCCGAGAGTTGTATTTTCTGAATGAAAATGACAGTCAAGAAAAAAACGCATTGTTAATAAATAGTTATGAGTTAGACTCGGGTCGGGTGAACAATGGAGGCAGTTCGTCCAGCAGTAGCAGTGGCCGTGACTGTCTCGCTTTTAATTCAACTAATATGGCTACTATGAGTAGCATAATCAGTTCCCATGAAAATTGCAATGAGGAGCCAGTGTCAGGAGCTTATGGTGACTCAATTTCAACATCTGGATATAACTCAATTGCTATGGCTGCCGCTGCGGTCGCAATTGCTGCTTCTGCGCTGTGCAACAATAATAACAATAACAATAATAATGAAATGAATCATGTAAACACTTTAAAGGCGGATTTATCGGGGCCAGACCACAATAGAATGATACATCTCATGAACAGTCGTCCTTCGAGAAATTTGCACCACCTATCATGTATTACCCACCCTGATAATGATAACATTCATGAGTTTCCAACATTGGTTTCTGGTGGTGGTCATTAAGTGGCAGGAAATTATTACTTAAACTCACATTTTTACAAGCTGAGTATCGAAAAATTCACTTAACAACCGGTAAGTTTGTCTAGGATTTTTAGTATATTTCACAGATTCTTAATAATGCTTAAAAAGATTGACACTTAACTTAGTTCGTTGTATGCCTTTTTTTGAAATATAAAACTGAGCTAAACTTCTAGTGACTTTTATTTTTTTAGAGATGATTTAATAGGGTTTTATTGATTTATTTGACAACTATAACACGTTAATTTGGTATTTACGTTTAATCCCTGCTGTGGAGTTTCATCCTGGCTAAAAGTTGTGGTGAATTTTTAATTCTAAAACCGAAATAATCTTTTTGAGAATCCAAATTTCGGAAATATTTGCCAGAATACTTATGCTTTTGTTTAGTTACCTCAATGTTCGTCTATTTTGATTAAAAAAATTCAGCTATGAACCTTAACAGTTTCAGCAATTTTTATACGATTTCTGAAACACAGACTCCAACAGAAGCGGTTTGTAATTTAAAATGAAAATAGCTCATTTGGCATAAATTAAAAAATGGACTGTTTAACGGCATGGGATAAAACGTGGCGTTAGATCAAACACTTGTGTGACAACGAGCTTGACATATAGGTATGTAAAGATATTTTCAAGTATGTGTTAGACAAGGCATGCCTAGTAACACATTAGTTTATACAAGACTCGACATACATGGGCTATCCAGTAAGCAAATGTGTGTAGTACCATTAGCAAATGAGTATTCTGTTTACTGGACAGCTTGCGGTTGAAGCTGGCACTACTCTACAAACTCGTAAACTAGATGGTGATATACTGTAGGGAAAATTGGTGGTGCAGTTTTGCCCAAATTACTTGAAAATATACGTAAATGGTGTTTAAATTAGTGTCGGATCCTACTGCGTCAATTTAATTACACCTTTTCTCATTCTAGCTTTGTCATGCCCACCTGGTCCTGTATGAATTAACGTGGTATTCGCTACGTCATGCCAAATAAATTAATTCAAACATTTTGTTTTTTTTGCAAGAAATAATTTATCAGTAAAACATATTTTCTTGTTCTTGATTAATTGTTATACTATTTTACCTTTTCTTATAATGTAGACGACGTAATACAGCGGTAAACAATTGGTTGATCAATCTGTGATACGATGGAAATGGCACATATTTGGATTACTCACGCTGACACTATATTAATGACCACTTTCATTATACTTGTTGCTATTCTATCATTGCATATATACACTTTGGTTGATAAAGTCTGATATATTTGATATTTCCATAATCTGCAAACATCACGGCGTCGAATTTTTTCCTAACTTTAAATAATTATTTCAATTGTCTAATTCTATGTTCATACATGACAAATAATCAATTGCAGAAGTTTTTGTCACAATTAAACAAAAATTGTCGATGAACTTCGAGTTTTTACTGCTGAACTAAATAAAAAAGGGCAACAGCAAATAGTTAACTGAAAGGAAACACATTGTGGAAAATCTATTTGAACTGGCAACATTGAGGTATAGATCAGAATATCAGAAACGGTTCGCTATAAAAATTAAGAAAAACGAAAATTATTGAATGTGATTGTGGATACTATTAACGTGAAATTTCTAAGATGCATATTCAGTTCTGGATATAATTATTTAAATGCGATTTTGACTCTATTCTAGAGATTGATATCAGCTGAATTCTCGAGTAAACGCTGTAGACATGACAGATGCAATCCAAATGTCTTTTGGATGGTCTGAAAATTTCAAGAGACTAAATCGAACAATTTATGTAACACGAAAAAAACGTTATACCCTTTAGGTTTTATACCGTTTAAAATATTTACTACAGAATTGCAACTCTAGTCACAATTTTTTTTGACTTCATTACAAGAAAACAGAAAATCGAATTCTGTGGCAGAAGCATTGTCAAGTGGGGTTTTGTTCATAGTTTACGTGCTATATTATAAAAGAAATCGATTCGCCCAGGAAAACAACTTTAATAGTAACAAGAAATTAACATTATATGTATAAAGACTTATTATATAAAATGTGACAGATTTAATATTATAAATAATTTGAAATAACTAATTTAAATAACCAATTTATATCATGCAGCTATTATTTGCTGCAAAAAACGGACAAACTAAAGTTAAGTATGTATTAGGTGTTGCGAACCTAGTAACAAATTAGTTTAGTTGTACCAGAAGGATAAACCAAAGGCAGCATGAACGGAAAGTATAATCAGCACATTCGTTTCGTGCTTACGGGCGACTCATCGTAGGAGCCTGTAAGGTACGAAATGGCGTGCATGAGATTATACTTTCCGTTCATGCTGCCTTTGGTTTATCCTTCTGGTCACAACTGAACTAATTTGTGACTAGGTTCGCAACACCTAATACATACTTGCATATATATTAGTTCTACGCAACAAACAGTATTTAACTGTTATAAACTAAAGTTAAGTACTTCCAACATTTAGTTCAAAATGGTTTCATCTACCTTGACAAAAAATTTTACGAAATTACTTTACCGATTTAAAAGGGGATAATCATGATAAGGCTTATCCAAAATTTTAAACGCTTTTACTAATAAATGCTTTTTCAATGTAAATATTTACATGCACGGGTTTTTTAACTTCTGGTAGTGACTTCATGGTAAAATTATTAATTACTGATCTATTGGAGTGATACATTTGGATTAATGACCTTTGCATAAATTTGGAATATAAAAATAAATGGGTTCAACTGAACGTTTATATAAATAAACTAACATTGGTTCTGTAGTCGTCGATAAAAATTACTTTAATCAAGTATGCAATCTTGATATAAACATCTGATCCATTATGCACATAAATTTTCCAGTATAAAACAAGAATGGTATAGTGTAGAAAAGGCAACTCAACCAGTAGACCAGTTTCGTCCATATTGCGAACTCATCATGTTCTGTCCAGAATTTTCCGCGCAAACAGATGTGCTCAGGCTCGAGCCCTGTCCGCGGCAAATCCTGGAAGTAAGTGATGAGTTCCCAATTGGGACGAAACCGGTCTACTGGATGAATTGCCTACTCTAAATTACACAATGTTTACTTTATGCTGACAAATATATTTACATAACGGGTCAGGTGTTTATATTAAGATCACAACTTTGATTAAAGTAAATGGGTTAAACGGCTCTTAGCTGTAAAATTTCCTTGGAACTTACGTTTATTAATAAAGGTTGATGCTTATCCTTCACTATTATGATAAGTCTGGTAAAATTTTGTCGCATATTTCAGTAAATTCGTCTAAGTTTCAAATTAATCAGTACTTAGAAGTTGCAACTTATAAAACTGGAAATGAAATTTGAACTGAAGAGAACCTACGAAAATTTGAGATGAATTATTTTTCAGGATGAAAACTATTTACCATCAACAAATGGTCTAGGTATAGAAGTTAATAAAGTGTATACATTGAGCTTCATGGAACTATACCCGACCAAACGTGTCTTATATATTTTCAGTTAATTTTGTATTAAAGATAGAATAAAGGAATTAACAAGTTACTGCTAAATACACTAAGTTATGACAGAATTGCTCGGTAAAATAGAACCAAATAAACAAAATTCTCTCTAAACGCCAATTCTGAAAGTGTGATGCTCAACTTCTGACTACATTATTTGTAAGCGAATATTTAACCAGAAGAATAAACCAAAGACATCATGAACTGAACGTATAATCTCAAATGTATACTCGTTTCGTGCTTACTACTAATTCATCAGAAGGAGCCGATACTGCGATCTATACCCACTATACATCTGGGTGAGGAATGGATATTTTTATCACATTACTAACCCAAATATATAGTTAGTAAAAGGCGTAATACCGGCTCCTACTGATGAGTCTCCATTAAGCACGAAACGTATGTGCATGCAAGATGATATGTTTTGTTCATGCTGGCTTTGGTTAATCCTTCTGTTTATATTTGAACTTATTTGTTACTTGGTGCAAAACACCTTATGCACAATAAAATGCTTGTCAAGTTTTCTAAGATTTTCAGAAGATCAATATAAATGTTATATTTCCCAATTTAATTGTTTATAATACAACAATCTACGATTTGAAACCCTTTGATATATTAAAACTCAGTCAAAACTATTTAACTAAATCTACCGTTGTACAAATTGGGGTCTTATGATTGACAGGATAAAATAAATTTTCTTTCATTAAATTATTTTTATTGGTTTAAATTGTTTATTTGCTTTCATTTTGATTAAGAAGATGATAAGCTTCATTACATATATAATTATTAATAGTCTATCCATGCCACTAAAGCAAACACGCTGTCATTTTCCATTAATAATGGTGGAAAACAAATCGATGCATTTCCTTTTTAGATGTTGCGCACCTAATCACAAATTAGTTCAAATATGACCAGAACGATAAACCAAAGACAGTATGCTTACTACCAACTCATCAGTAAGCACGAAACGAATGTGAATGAGATTATACTTTCCGTTCATGTCGTATATGGTTTATACTTCTGGTTACAACTGAATTAATTTGTTACTAGGTTCTCAACACCTAAAACATACTTCCATATATATTAGCTCTCCGCAACAAACATTATTTAACTGTTATGTATTGAATCGAATGATGTCATGCTTACCGTGACATGTGATAACCGATATCGATCAAGGCCAGAGTGTATGAATTTACTGGAGTAACATGTGTTCAGAAATAGTTGTAATTCTCAATTTCTGTGTACTATAGCATACATTGATATCCATCAGGTTAATACCATGTACCGACTTGGAAACGATAGTGTTAGTACCATGTACCTCTTCGATACTCTAATGTTAGTTTCGGTTACTTAAACAATAATCATAGTGTTTTTATCCTTTACAGACTCGGTATATATATTATATAGAGTGAGTTAGCGTTGAAGTCGCATTGTCGAGACTATACGATGTTAGCTAATCTACTGCAGGGTTACACATTCGTCTAGGAGATTTTATCGTCCTATTAACTCACTTTCCTTACCGAAATATATAGTGGTTAAAGGGCGTAATACCGGCTCCTACTGATGAGTCGCCAGTAAGCACGAAATAAATTAGTTCAATTGTGTCCAGAAGGATAAACCGAAGACAGCATGAACGGAATGTATTATCTCGTGCACGTTCGTTTCTTGCTTACTGGCGACTTATCATTAGGAGCCGGTATTGCGCCCTTTATCCACTATATATTTTGTTGAGCAATGTGAGAAAATGGGACGGCACATTCTCTAATGGGAAAATAGGACGGTACAATCTCGGATAATCCCCATCACAATATATTCTTGGTATAGGGCGTAATACCGGCTCCTACTGGTGAATCGTCCGCAAGCGCGAAACGAATGTGCACATGAGATTATACCTTTTGTTCATGCTAATTTTGGTTTATATTTGTGGTTCTGTTTGAACTAATTTGTTACTAGGTGCGCAACACCTAAAACACAATTGAATATATATTTTTAGTTTTAAATGAGAAATAAAGCAAGTATGGAGATGTAATTTTCTAATTAGTAAGATAAATATGGGCCATTTCCTATTCGGCCGAACTTAACTAAACTGTAATATTGGTATTATTTAAAGTCATTGTTTTGGACGCAAAGGGGATAAAAATGAGTAAATCACATATGTTATGCAACAACAAACAAGAAGCGCGAAGCGTACTTGTTGAAACAATCACAAACGAACACGCACAAGAACAATTTATCGGTTTATATTCTGATCATGTACGAACACTATGTTTTACTGTTGAGGACTGTGGGTAGCACATACAATAATTTCCACTTTGCTTAGATCATTTTGATTTTTATTATGATTTTTTTAAACAGTTTGTTCAGCTATTACGGAAATGTTCTACTCTACGCAATGTTTTTTAGTTTAAAATGATTTTGAAATCACTTCCTTAGTAATCGGCTGGTCCAGCCGATAAAGAGGAATAGGCATCGGTCATTTTAATAAATGAATAAATTTAGGCTGCTAAATTGCAGGGTGCTTATTGCTTGCACTTATGTTTAGCAGGCGTTTCGTTGTCGAAATAATCATTAATTTTGTATTAGGCACAAATTATTTTAACAAAAACATTTTCGTTTTCCTTTGAAGCACTTTTTTGCAGTAAAATGTAACATTTACCAATAAAGTTAATCAGTCATAAACACGGTATGAATATATAATCATTTCGTAGCTGCACAAATTCTGCAAGTTGGTCACCCATTCATAATTTTTTAACCTAATCAAATTTGATATAATTCATCTTTGAATGTATGAGTTAAGAAATCTCTGTTCAAAAAATAAACTTATCAATAATTCTAAGCCAGAACCCCCATGTTGAGTCAAACCGGAGAAAATCGAGATAGCAGTGTACATTTATACTGCTCCTTCATAAGTACAATAATCAACCTTTTAAAGTTTCAAATAATTTACCTAATTGGATCAGAAAATGAACTTGCGAGAAATGCTAGAATTCATAACTACTCCAGTAATTTGTTCAATAAGGATAAAATAGTGGTCTATTAGACAAGATTGTTTAATGCAAATTTTATTCGCGATGGATTTCCTCTAAGCTATCTGTTTCTTGCTTCACTTAGCACGGTTTGCATACCACACCCAAACTTTCCAAATTAATAATAGTTTAATCTTCATTTCCGAGTACGCTTGCTAGACGAATACTCTACATAAAGCACGTGTAAAAATGTTTCACTACGGATAATCATGTTAAAAATCACTGACGAGGCATTTCTAAATGAGTTATTCAAAGTTTAATAGTAGAATGATTTGACATAAGCAACAATCTAATTATATATATATATATATATATATCTATATCTATATATATATATATATATGTATATATATATATATATATATATATATATATATAGATATATATATTTCTAATTAAGAAGAAAAAACACATTAATAACAAAGTTAAAAAAGGCCATTTATTTCGTGAATACTAATCATCGCTCTACAATCATTCATTTATATACATTCTTGGTTTTCAATTGATTATGCTAGTGGTAACTTTTACTTCTATTTCTTGTTTTGGCTGATTGGTAAGTGTGCATGCGTTTGCATTTGTGTGTGTGCCTGTTTGCATGTAAAGGTCATTCTCGCTGTATTTCAAAGTGATGTCTGAGATCTGGTCATTATTGTTTTGATGGTTTGAGAATTAACCATTTGTGCTCATTGTTCGCTGTTACATGTACGAGTGCTATTTTTCCCAGTGTAGTTTATCGTTTCACCTTGTTGCGCAAATTTGAGTTCTGTACATGGTAACGGCGCCAGTGTGGATTGCAGTGTTGAACGCCCATATTGTTTGGAATCTTCTGTCACCGTATGCGCCTCTGTTATTTCCTCTTCAGTTTGTTGCCAATCCGATTGAATGTTTGTTGATTCTAGTCGAGGGCCTGTTCGGTCTGGCCTGGATACTAGACATCATTTTGCAATACCGAGAAAATGACCATTACATGCAAACAGGCACACGCACAAACACAAAGGCATACACACTTACCAATCAGCCAAAACAAGAAATAGAAGTAAAAGCGAGTCCGATTTGTTACCACTAGCATAATCAATTGAAACCAAGAATGTATATAAATGAAAGATTGTAGACCGATGTTTAGTTATTTCGAAATAAATGGCCTTTATCCACTTTGTTGTTAATGTGTTTTTTCTTCCTAATTAGAATTATACTGATGATATATATATATATATATATATATATATATATATAAATATTTGGTGTTCATATTAAGATCGCGACTGATTTAATTAATTGTTATAACCGCCCGCGCAGCCAACTTTCGTTTAAGGCTATAATTGCCTAAACATGCCATTGATTTATTTGTAAGAGCCGCAGATAAGTCTTTGATTGTCTTATGGAATTATTTTAACCCTAGTTAATCAGTTTTCCGTCATTTTCTGATGATGGTCATTGTAGAACAAAACGAGTCATCACGAACAATTTGATGAATAAAACAATATTGATGTCTATTTAAAAGACGAATATGTGATTTAAAACGTTCTATCCTAACTAATTTTGACAATTTTAATTTATCTGATTTGAGTACGAACAGTTAACTCACCTGTACATTGAAACGCTTTAGATTGCAATAAAGATATGATCACATCTTTCTTTAATTATCTTTTTAATTATTCCAAATCTGAAATCTATTTAACCAAAAATTAAAGATTTTTTTATATTTAAACAATGGTCGTGCTTGAAGGATGTAGAATCAAATTTTAAAATGAAGCGCATCTTTGAGCCTAAAGCATTTTCATCTACTACAAAAGTATTTTTCCGTTTACAGTGATTGAAATGCCCTTTCGGTATTTTCTCTTTAAAATTAAATAACTAATAAAATACTGTTTGTTGCGAAGAACTAATATATATGCAAGTATGTATTAGGTTTTGCGAACCTAGTAACAAATTAGTTCAGTTGTGACCAGAAGGATAAACCAAAGGCAGCATGAACGGAAAGTATAATCTCATGCACATTCGTTTCGTGCTTACTGGCGACTCATCAGTAGGAGCCGGTATTACGCCCTTTAACCACTATATATTTGGTAGAAGAATGTGGAATAATAGGACGGTACAATCTCCTAGACGAATGTGTAAACCTGTAATAGTGAAGCTAACATAATCTAAAGTCAACGACAATACGACTTCAATGCTAACTCACACTATATAATATATATACCGAGTCTGTAAAGGATACTAACACTATGGCTATTGTGTTAGTAACTGATACCTTTTTGAAATCGATGAGTACCGGATACTAACACTATGGTTTCCGAGTCGGTACCTGATACCAACCTGATGGATATAAATTTATGCTAAAGTTCACCCAAATTGAGAATTACAACAATTTCCGAACACCTGTTACTCCAGTTAAACCATACACTCTGGCCTTCATCGATATCAGTTATCACATTTCGCGGTAAGCATGACATCATTCAATTCAATATATTACAGTTAAATACTGTTTGTTGCGAAGATCTAATATATATGCAAGTATGTATTAGGTTTTGCGAACCTAGTAACAAATTAGTTCAGTTGTGACCAGAAGGATAAACCAAAGGCAGCATGAACGGAAAGTATAATCTCATGCACATTCGTTTCGTGCTTACTGGCGACTCATCAGTAGGAGCCGGTATTACGCCCTTTAACCACTATATATTTGGTAGAAGAATGTGGAATAATAGGACGGTACAATCTCCTAGACGAATGTGTAAACCTGTAATAGTGAAGCTAACATAATCTAAAGTCAACGACAATACAATTCAATGCTAACTCACACTATATAATATATATACCGAGTCTGTAAAGGATACTAACACTATGGCTATTGTGTTAGTAACTGATACCTTTTTTAAATCGATGAGTACCGGATACTAACACTATGGTTTCCGAGTCGGTACATGATACCAACCTGATGGATATAAATTTATGCTAAAGTTCACCCAAATTGAGAATTACAACAATTTCCGAACACCTGTTACTCCAGTTAAACCATACACTCTGGCCTTCATCGATATCAGTTATCACATTTCGCGGTAAGCATGACATCATTCAATTCAATATATTACAGTTTAAATACTGTTTGTTGCGAAGAGCTAATATATATGCAAGTATTTATTAGGTTTTGCGAACCTAGTAACAAATTAGTTCAGTTGTGACCAGAAGGATAAACCAAAGGCAGCATGAACGGAAAGTATAATCTCATTCACATTCGTTTCGTGCTTACTGGCGACTCATCAGTAGGAGCCGGTATTACGCCCTTTAACCACTATATATTTGGTAGAAGAATGTGGAATAATAGGACGGTACGGTACAATCTCTAGACGAATGTGTAAACCTGTAATAGTGAAGCTAACATAATCTAAAGTCAACGACAATACGACTTCAATGCTAACTCACACTATATAATATATATACCGAGTCTGTAAAGGATACTAACACTATGGCTATTGTGTTAGTAACTGATACCTTTTTTGAAATCGATGAGTACCGGATACTAACACTATGGTTTCCGAGTCGGTACATGATACCAACCTGATGGATATAAATTTATGCTAAAGTTCACCCAAATTGAGAATTACAACAATTTCCGAACACCTGTTACTCCAGTTAAACCATACACTCTGGCCTTCATCGATATCAGTTATCACATTTCGCGGTAAGCATGACATCATTCAATTCAATATATTACAGTTAAATACTGTTTGTTGCGAAGAACTAATATATATGCAAGTATGTATTAGGTTTTGCGAACCTAGTAACAAATTAGTTCAGTTGTGACCAGAAGGATAAACCAAAGGCAGCATGAACGGAAAGTATAATCTCATGCACATTCGTTTCGTGCTTACTGGCGACTCATCAGTAGGAGCCGGTATTACGCCCTTTAACCACTATATATTTGGTAGAAGAATGTGGAATAATAGGACGGTACAATCTCCTAGACGAATGTGTAAACCTGTAATAGTGAAGCTAACATAATCTGAAGTCAACGACAATACGACTTCAATGCTAACTCACACTATATAATATATATACCGAGTCTGTAAAGGATACTAACACTATGGCTATTGTGTTAGTAACTGATACCTTTTTTGAAATCGATGAGTACCGGATACTAACACTATGGTTTCCGAGTCGGTACATGATACCAACCTGATGGATATAAATTTATGCTAAAGTTCACCTAAATTGAGAATTACAACAATTTCCGAACACCTGTTACTCCAGTTAAACCATACACTCTGGCCTTCTTCATCGATATCAATTATCACATTTCGCGGTAAGCATGACATCATTCAATTCAATATATTACAGTTAAATACTGTTTGTTGCGAAGAACTAATATATATACAAGTATGTATTAGGTTTTTGCGAACCTAGTAACAAATTAGTTCAGTTGTGACCAGAAGGATAAACCAAAGGCAGCATGAACGGAAAGTATAATCTCATGCACATTCGTTTCGTGCTTACTGGCAACTCATCAGAAGGAGCCGGTATTACGCCCTTTAACCACTATATATTTGGTATAAGAATGTGGAATAATAGGTCGGTACAATCTCCTAGACGAACGTGTAAACCTGTAATAGTGAAGCTAACATAATCTAAAGTCAACGACAATGCGACTTCAATGCTAACTCACACTATATAATATATATACCGAGTCTGTAAAGGATACTAACACTATGGCTTTTGTGTTAGTAACTGATACCTTTTTTGAAATCGATGAGTACCGGATACTAACACTATGGTTTCCGAGTTGGTACATGATACCAACCTGATGGATATAAATTTATGCTAAAGTTCACCCAAATTGAGAATTACAACAATTTCCGAACACCTGTTACTCCAACTAAACCATAAACTCTGGTCTTCATCGATATCAGTTATCACATTTCGCGGTAAGCATAACACCATTCAATTCAACATATTACACTTAAATACTATTTGTTGCGAAGAACTAATATATATGCAAGTATGTATTAGGTTTTGCGAACCTAGTAACAAATTAGTTCAGTTGTGACCAAAAGGATAAACCAAAGGCAGCATGAACGGGAAGTATAATCTCATGCACATTCGTTTCGTGCTTACTGGCGACTCATCAGTAGGAGCCGGTATTACGCCCTTTAACCACTATATATTTGGTTGAAGAATGTGGAATAATAGGACGGTACAATCTCCTAGACGAATGTGTAAAGCTGTAATAGTGAAGCTAACGTAATCTAAAGTCAACGACAATACGACTTCAATGCTATCTCACTTTATATAATACATATACCGAAGTCTGTAAAATTATACTAACACTATGGCTGTGCGTTAGTAAACGATACCTTTTTTAAATCGATGGGTACCACCTTTACTAACTCTATTAGTTTTCTCGAGTCGGTACATGATACCAACCTGATGGATATAAATTTATGCTAAAGTTCACCCAAATTGAGAATTACAACAATTTCCGAACACCTGTTACTCCAGTTAAACCATACACTCTGGCCTTCATCGATATCAGTTATCACATTTCGCGGTAAGCATGACATCATTCAATTCAATATATTACAGTTAAATACTGTTTGTTGCGAAGAGCTAATATATATGCAAGTATGTATTAGGTTTTGCGAACCTAGTAACAAATTAGTTCAGTTGTGACCAGAAGGATAAACCAAAGGCAGCATGAACGGAAAGTATAATCTCATGCACATTCGTTTCGTGCTTACTGGCGGACTCATCAGCAGGAGCCGGTATTACGCCCTTTAACCACTATATATTTGGTAGAAGAATGTGGAATAATAGGACGGTACAATCTCCTAGACGAATGTGTAAACCTGTAATAGTGAAGCTAACATAATCTAAAGTCAACGACAATACGACTTCAATGCTAACTCACACTATATAATATATATACCGAGTCTGTAAAGGATACTAACACTATGGCTATTGTGTTAGTAACTGATACCTTTTTTGAAATCGATGAGTACCGGATACTAACACTATGGTTTCCGAGTCGGTACATGATACCAACCTGATGGATATAAATTTATGCTAAAGTTCACCCAAATTGAGAATTACAACAATTTCCGAACACCTGTTACTCCAGTTAAACCATACACTCTGGCCTTCATCGATATCAGTTATCACATTTCGCGGTAAGCATGACATCATTCAATTCAATATATTACAGTTAAATACTGTTTGTTGCGAAGAACTAATATATATGCAAGTATGTATTAGGTTTTGCGAACCTAGTAACAAATTAGTTCAGTTGTGACCAGAAGGATAAACCAAAGGCAGCATGAACGGAAAGTATAATCTCATGCACATTCGTTTCGTGCTTACTGGCGACTCATCAGTAGGAGCCGGTATTACGCCCTCTAAACAACAATGCGACTTCAATGCTAACTCACACTATATAATATATATATGGAACGAATGTGCATGAGATTATACTTTCCGTTCATGCTGCCTTTGGTTTATCCTTCTGGTCACAACTGAACTAATTTGTTACTAGGTTCGCAAAACCTAATACATACTTGCATATATATTAGTTCTTCGCAACAAACAGTATTTAACTGTAATATATTGAATTGAATGATGTCATGCTTACCGCGAAATGTGATAACTGATATCGATGAAGGCCAGAGTGTATGGTTTAACTGGAGTAACAGGTGTTCGGAAATTGTTGTAATTCTCAATTTGGGTGAACTTTAGCATAAATTTATATCCATCAGGTTGGTATCATGTACCGACTCGGAAACCATAGTGTTAGTATCCGGTACTCATCGATTTCAAAAAGGTATCAGTTACTAACACAATAGCCATAGTGTTAGTATCCTTTACAGACTCGGTATATATATTATATAGTGTGAGTTAGCATTGAAGTCGCATTGTCGTTGACTTTAGATTATGTTAGCTTCACTATTACAGGTTTACACATTCGTCTAGGAGATTGTACCGTCCTATTATTCCACATTCTTCTACCGAATATATAGTGGTTAAAGGGCGTAATACCGGCTCCTACTGATGAGTCGCCAGTAAGCACGAAACGAATGTGCATGAGATTATACTTTCCGTTCATGCTGCCTTTGGTTTATCCTTCTGGTCACAACTGAACTAATTTGTTACTAGGTTCGCAAAACCTAATACATACTTGCATATATATTAGTTCTTCGCAACAAACAGTATTTAATTCAAGTACTGGCCAGAATTTGCCTCGATCGAGACTTTTTATTTTATAGTTTGAGGCTTCATTCTGAGCGCCATCCGTGTCCTATACAATATGAAATTTTAAACCATTTACCATGTTATGAATTAGTTAGTGTTCCCTTCAAGTGGAAACTTTTGGAATCTCTTAAGATATGAAGTTCTTACCTGTCACCTCCATTATTTCTCTGTAAGGTAGACACCATGTCATTTTTGTAAGTTATATTGTTTTGAAATCTTATGACACGATTTTAATTATATACTTTTTCATGTATAAAATAAATATTGCATCAGTTAATAAAAAAAATTCATCCAGTAGACTCGTATCGTCCATACTGTTATCGAATGAAATGCTTTCAAAATTTGCCTGAGAACAGATTTGAACAGGAAAGAATATTTTTTGAATTGTTTTTGCGGTGTGTTAGCTTCAATCATTCCAATGCCGCGTTTTGCGTACGCGGGTAATAGCTGTACACGGGCAGTTACACAAAGATCCGATTGATCACAATTTCCAATTTTGTTTTGTCTTTGATCGGGTTGACTTCTTATTCGTTCAACTGGAAATGCGGTTCTATCACATCTTTGTTTACTGGCGACGTTTCGGTGCCTACTTTCCAGCACCATCCTCAGGCAACACAGTACAATAATCACAATAGCAGATTTAAGCAAATGTGGTAACCTCGTTCCAAAACCATTCTATTTATATATATTTTTGACTCAACACTAGTTTTAATCATAGAATTTGTCTCAGTAACTAAACTCAATATATAACTATTTGTAATTAGCAGACCAATCCTTACCTCACCTATCTCAAATTCCCGGTATACATAATCTCATCTCGTATGCAGAATATTGTAGGGGAGAGAGACAGTATCGAACCTTTTCTTATTTGTTATAACTGTATTGCTACTATGTCACGGTAATCAAAATTCAAAAATGATAAAACTAAAACCTTGACTGTCATATACTGTATTTTATTTAAAGCCGGGAACTCTAATGTATACAATGGTGTATGAGGTATTGCGCACATAGCAACAAATTAGTTCAAATATGGAGCAGCAAGTTACTTAGATGGATGGAGAGTGAATGTCATAGCGACGCTTAGGTGAAAGATTAAAGAGAGAAAGATAGAGATAGTATGGACAACTAACGTTTTTCAAAAAACTAATCGTAAGCACAATGCGAAGTTAATCAACTCTTAGAAATAATTGCATAAGAATATTTGCTCATATGACTAAAATAATTCATTATATCTATATACATATATATCTAAATATAATATCGTAACACCTTTATATATATATATATATATATATATATATATATATATATATTGAAGAAGGACCATTGTTAATTGTTAAACATGAATATTTTCTATTCTTATTATATATTTATTACGTTAGTCACACCTTATATCAATATATAAAATACATGTCAATATGTATAAAAACATATATATGAATATAAGCAACAGTGTGAGACCAACATCCCTAATCCTATATATATATATATATATATATATATATATATATATATATTCTTATGATTATAAGAATACTTAATAGCTGACATTTTACATGCATAAAAAGAATAGAACAATAAAGTTTTGTTCTGCAATGAATTATTGTAAAATGTTTTATATTTATATCGGTTTTTACTACTATAAGTAGCCGTTAATTTTTAGAAAAGCAAAATAAAAATATGCAGCTCTCGCCTATAATAATTTTGCATATATTGTATTTGACTGTCAATGTCGGCTACATAATTACTATGCAGTCACAAACATTAACCTTTTGTAGCATTTTTTACTTAGATATACGTTATACGATTAAGCAATCGTCGATTGCGCGGCTGTTAATAATAATTCTTCAAATCAAGTTTGCCTGTTTGTTATAAACACCAATCGAATCGAATTTAACCAGTCGCACAATAAAGCAAAACTACAGTTACCCACACGTACCGACGGGTTTCGACCTTCGATGTTTATCATGAGGACACAAATGAAGACTGACTTACGACAATGCAGCAGCAATCTATATTAAGTAAGAAACATTACATGAGCTATGTTGCTTTCTATATTGTGCGATTTTTAGACACAAAGGGATTTGTCTTAATCCAAACATCGCGAACTTGATTTGAAGAATTGTTTTCATTATCGCACAATCAACGTATTTTTATTGGTATAACTCATACATACGTGGTGTAATGCGCATACAACACTGTTTTTAGCTACATCGAAAACGTGCGGCCGAGAATTCAAGTCAAGTCCAACGTATGTAGACCACTGGAGTTGAGAGACGGATATAAAATTTTCTTTTATCATATATTCATTTCCGTTATACCTTCGTTAGTCAGTTCGCCGTCGTGCCTGTATAATGATTTAAAAGGCCAAAACACGCCACTATGCGTGGCGTGTGAATGACGGTAGATTTGCCATGTTATACGACCGGTTGGTAACAATGGATGTTGTGCTTATCTTATGCTGGAAAATTTTATTCGATGATTTATCATTTCAGCGCAGTCAATGAATGTTTATTTATACAACTCATGGAAGCGTGGGGTAAAGTACGTGCTTTTGACTACGTAGGAAATGCGCGGTCGAAATTTAAGTCAAGCACAACGAATTGAAAGCTATTGGAGATTAGAGCCAGATATCCAATTTTACTTGTCTGGAATACGTATTTCGGTCTTATTATTGTTATACAGTAAGCCGTCTTGTTAAGATGATGATCATAGAAGGACGAAATGCGTCAGTTTATGTGAGTGAAAGTCGTTTTGCTGTTTTGCGTCTGGATAAATATAATAAAGCTGGTATTCATGTCAGACTCGTAAGTCGATTTATGCAGTTCCGTTTTTTCACAAACTGACATCGGGAACAATGTAAAACTGTGTGAGGTGTTCATTTATTAAATCTTATTTATTATAGAAGAGCATACGCCATAAACTTGTACAGGAATGACTATTGCTTTTCCGTTTCATCTCAATGCAGCTAAGCTTTAAAAAATATTGAATATGCATTTCAGTCCTGCGGAGTATCCAACAGAGGAGTTGGATAAATTCGAAATTTTTTAAATCCTCTAGGAAAATATGCGCTTAAAAGTCAGGTAAAAATTCAATAAATACTAGTAATAACGCGCACGTGGTACATTACAAGCAGGTCCAGAATAAGACTCAATAGTCATAAAAATCCAAAGAAAATCAAAAAGAACATGAGTTTTGCAAAATTATAGGAACATATTTTATGATTCTGTAGCTTTCATTTTAATATTTTGCCAATGAGAAATATGTGATTTCCTTCATCTGAAAACGCAATTTAATTAAAATTATTAATCCAAATGTAATAAAAGAATGCATTGATCTAATAGATATTTTCACAGTTAAAGTTATTATTTAAAATAAGTCATAAAGCTCACAAGTAAAGATCAATCAGTTTTAACAACTTAATATATATATATATATATATATATATATATATATAATGTCAAAGCCTTTTAATATTACACAGTGTATTCATTCTTCCTAATTAGATATATATATATATATATATATATATATATATATATTTTGAGTTAGCCTCATACGAAGGTTTATGTATAAACAAATTGCAGCCTGATTTATGCAATCAGTAAGAAGCATGTTCGGGCATTGAGCTTGAACTTGAGATGATGCACACAAGTGATTAGTTGTTTCCTTGTTTATCACACTCTCCACGTTTACAGTTTTCTACACTGTTTGGCCATTCAACACAAACACACACACATATATATATATATATATATATATATATATATATATATAAATAAATAATGAACTGTTCGTTTTTAGATGATTGACATGAATTAGAAAAAGAAACGGTTCTTGTATCTGACAGAATTTCTCTTTCATTTTGCATATGGGAAGGGTACTATGAATTTTCATAAGGCCTATATATATATATATATATATATATATATATATATATATATATTCTGTAGTTGAAGTTACCTAAAATTCAAATTATATATATATATATATATATATATATATTTATTTATATATATATATATATATATATAACTCAGTAAAAACCTAATTCATTAAATTGATTGAGTAAAGCTTTAAAAAGTACATAATTTATCAATTTTATGTTTTGTCAGTTTAAACTTCAAAGTGGTGATTCTAAGACGTAGTTATTCTAAGAACCAACACCAAATTTGTCAAAACTGCCAATAGGACAATTGATTTGCACAGTCTCTTGTCGGATGTGTGTGTGTACTTTAATTAGTTAAATTTTGCCAAATATGCTGTCACAATAATTAATACAAGACAGCTCTGTTAATTGAAGTCAGGTGAGATAAACAAAATTATTGCCATTCGATACGACAATAAGTGTAATTAACGGGATTTATACTATGTTTTCGATAGTAAAATATCGGTATCACAGTTAATAAAAATTTAAAAATCATTGATAAAAGGTGTATATTTCTATCTGAAGTACTGCATGTATGTAATGATCATCATATTCGAAATGGCTTAAATTCTGTCTCAAATAATATTCGGTAAAGCATTCATAGCCAGTGCTCTTCTTTTGGTTTACGGATGACCGATATATATATTTTTATATATGATGCAAAATATAACAAATAAGTTTAAGCAGACCTTCCGCTTAAAAAAATGGATGGGGATTTAGATATGAAATAAAATCAAGACAATAAGAAACGATTAGATCTTCGTCTTCTGGCTTACAATAATTTTCAATTGGCTGATGTAGCATTCTGCAATGCCTTAAGTAGTTAACATAGTTTTGCGTTAAATAATAGGGTTAATATAAAAATTAATAATCGATTAACTTTTATGCAGAATTAATAAAAATTTACTAATATAATTCACCTTCAACAGGAAATAATTTGAAACTTCTGCTGAAACACCTAGTGTGTATGTGCTCATTTGAATGTATGCATGTGTGTACACTTTAAAGAACAACAAAGCTTTTGTTGTTGATAGATAACCTTATTGAATTATATATTAGGTGTTTCATACCTAGTAAAAAATTACCATAGGGATAAACCAAAGACAGCATGAACGTAAAGTATAATCTCATGCACATTCGTTTCGTTCTTACTGGCGACTCATCAGTAGGGGCCGGTATTACGCCTTTTAACCATTATATATTTGGGTGAGGAATGTAGAATAACAGGACGGTACAATCTCCTAGACGAACGTGTAAACCTGCAGTAGAGTAGCTTACATCGTATAGTCTCGACAATGCGACTTCAACGCTAGCTCACTTTATATAATATATATACAGAGTCTGTAAAGGATACTAACACTATGACTATTGTGTTTGTAACCGATACCAACATTATAGTACCGAAAAGGTACTTGGTACTAACACTATGGTTTCCGAGTCGGTACATGGTACCAACATGATGGATATCAATGTATGCTATAGTACAGCGAAATTAAGAATTAAAACTATTTCTGAACACCTGTTCCTGCATTAAATCCATACACGCGGGACTTGATCGATATCAATTATCACATTTCGCAGTAATCATGACATCATTCAATTCAATATATAACAGTTAAATACTGTTTGTTGCGGAGAACTAATATATATGCAAGTATGTATTAGGTGTTGCGAACCTAGTAACAAATTAGTTCAGTTGTGACTAGAAGGATAAACCAAAGGCAGCATGAACGGAAAGTATAATCTCATGCACATTCGTTTCGTGCTTACTGGCGACTCATCAGTAGGGGCCGGTATTACACTTTTTACCAACTATATATTTGGGAGAAGTATGTGGGATAATATGTAGTTGGTAAAGGTCGTAATACCGGCTCCCACTGATGAGTCGCCAGTAAGCACGAAACGAATGTGCACAAGATTAATCTTTCCGTTCAAGCTGACTTTGATTTATTTTTCTAATCATATTTTATCTAATTTGTTACTAGGTACGCAACACCTAGTTCACAATTGCATATATACATTAGTTCTGTGCCACAAAATCTTAGATTACCTTACTGTTTAATAACATTAAATTTAAATAAAAATTACATGTTGATTTAGGTGTTAAATTCTAAATGTTTAAATAAAAAAAGAATTTCCAGAGTTATCTTGATCTTTTTTAATTGTAGAGACTTCCTTTTAATTGAAGTAAATATTAGGCGATTCATTAAAATTCAGACAAGATGTGGCGTAAAATAACAACGCACGTTATAGGAACATTAATGTTCGTTCGAAATTATTTGATATTATATGCTTCTTTACAAGGAAAATAATTGTAAATCAGGTAAAGTTATGGTCAAATTAAATAATCTTATTTAGCATGAAAGCATTTATTGTGAATTGTAGTTTGCCTTTTTTGTTGACTCAGGATTTGTTCACTGCAATGTTACTGCAGCTTGAGGTCGTTGTCAATTGCATGAGTCACTACGTCTATGGAAACACAGCATCATTTGAGACCTCACCACGGACTAGTCTAGAGTTACTTGCGGTTATTTTATTTCCTTATTTTCAATTTTAGTTGCATTTCATAGATTGACATCAAGAACTATGTCAACATTTAACAATCATGACATTGACTAGGCATACACAAGGCCAATAAATCCTCACAAAATTGTTTAGATTTTATGCTCTTCTGAAAAACAGTAATTTCCATGTTAAGTTTAATCTGTTTAGTATACTATATTCAAATTAAAATAAATATAGAATAATTAAGTAGGGCTTCTAGACGATACTCCGATGGCCAATACGAAAACTTATTGAATGTTTAACCATGTTCCTGGTTGTGTCCTGCGTGACGATTACATGAGAAAAATTATTTATTATTAAAGATTTATAATAAAATGAGTAAACGGCCTGGACGAAGATAATTTTGATGAGACCTGACGTAGATGCAAACCGAAATTATTTACTATAGTAACGAATTGTATAGAACTGGTACATGATTGCAATGATAAATTGGTCTTCTAGTAATAGGTCTTTTGAGTGCCCTACAGAGAACAGTAAGTCTGCTCCGAAGAGAGTGAAAATGCGTTTTTTTAGCGGTTAGAATTGATGAACTTGGAATAGGACAGTTTAAAGATAAGCGCCAGCACGATTTTCAGATTACTTAATGCAATAAATAAAGCATTTGATTAGAAATATAAAAAAGGCTTTTAAGCAAACTTGATGAAGAACATGAAATAACCGCTGTCTGTACAGCACAAAAAGGAAACCTGATAATCTACAAGCAAATAAATTGCGGGCATTTTTGCAATGTTAAAATTCTCTACGTTCAATAATAGAACGTAAAGCAAAACTTCTATGTTACGTAACCAGTTTACAATTTTTATTGTTAAATGTTCCAAAGTTATGCGATATATTTTCCTGCTCACCGTAAAACAATATTTTTAAAAGAATTTAAGAAAATTAACGCTTCAAAAATTTCGCACTTTAAAAAATTAAGAACTTTTGTCAAGCTATCCGGTTCAAAATAGAAGCACAACTATTAATAGTCTGTGCTAAATTATAGTACTCTTTGGGATAATGGATACTCATGTTAACTTTAGGTTTTAATTTGTTTGAACATCGATGCCAACTCACAATGTACTGGCAATCAGTTACCTCATAAAATAAAAGCAAAACACAGAAAATGGTAACTGTAATAACAGGAATTGTCATATGACGTGCCTAATTTCATCATAATTATTATAACCAAAATCACTGCAGGATTTTAAAATTTTCATTACTCCGTTGGCCTGTAACTTTGAAAAAGTGTATACGAGAAAGATAAAAGTTATAAAAAGTGGGCGGATCCAGTATAGAAGGAAAAACCTAATACTTACAAGGCTACGTAATTGAAATAAGGCAGCATCTGGAATTCAGCTTCTCTGCAGTGTTTGCTGTATCGATTTTTAATGTGACCACAATTTGCAGTGAACTCTGCTCAAATTAGAACACTTTACGTCAGAAGGTGAATTTATTAGTAACTTGCTACAAGTTGCCTACAGAGGTTGAGTCGATTCTACATCACGCACAGTTTAGAAATATTATATTCCATTGAAAATGGAACCCATCATGGAGGATGAACTAGTTCTATATTATGCAACTTAATTCATAATACAAGCCCCACGCTCAATGATAAAAAAAGATATTTTATCAGATAAAATGAGGTTTTTGTTCTTATTTTGTTCTTAAGTATTCACAACCAAGGAAAAAATATTTAATGCAGGGCAAAAAAGGAAAAATTAAAACAAGAGGATAATGTGAAATAGTGGAATTCGAATTATTTTCGTGTATCATCAAAATAATTTTGACGACATAATTTTTTATTAAAATAAAGTAATCTGATCCTCTTGTCTCATATTTCAATCTACTGCAGACTGTCCAAATGGACAATCGCGCAGTTGTCATATAGGAAAAAGGAATTAAAGCTTGAAATCTATCCAAGGTGGCTAAGGCGTGATCGAATAAGCTGAAAATATCTATTCCGTGTTCAATAGCTGCCAAGCACTGCCTGGATAATCGCAGACGTCAAAATCTTGAACAAAAAAGGTACATTTGATCAAATGAAATAGTATTACAAAATTCCATGCAAATTCGTGTATTATCAACATAATTTTGGCGACTTAAATTGTTATTAAATTGAAGCAATCTGATCCTCTTTTCTCTTATTTCAATCTACTGCTGACTGCCCATATAGAGTCCAAATTGCCAATCGCACAGTTGGCATATAGAAAAAAGGAATTAAAGCTGGAAATCTATCCAAGGTGGCTAGGGCATGATTGAATAGACTAAAAATACCTAGTCTTTATTCGATATCTATAAAACCATGCCTAGATGGTCGGACACGTCAACGTCTTGAACGAAAAAAGGGTACATTTGATTTAATGAAATAGCATTGCAAATTTATGAGGAAATGCCTGTATTATCAACGTAATTTTTCCGACTTCAATTTTTATTAAAATAAAGTAATCTGTTTCTCTTGTCACTTATTTCAATCTACTCATGATTACTCATATAGAGTCCAAATGGACAATCAAACAGTTCGCACATGGAGAAAAGAAATTAAAGCTGACATTCTATCCAAGGTGGCTAGAGCATGATTTAATAGACTAAAAATACCTAGTCTTTATTAAATATATACCAAGCATTGCCTTGATGATCAGAGACGTCAAAACTATGAACGAATAAAAGGGCAATTTTGATCAAATGACATATTATTACAAAATTAAGCGCAAATGTGTTTATCATCAACATGATTGTCAAAAATTAAACTGTTATTAAAATTGAGTAATTTGGTCCTCTTGATTCATATTTCAATCTACTGATGACTGCCCATATAGAGTGCAAATGGAATATAGAACAGTTTGCACATGGAGAAAAGGAATTAAAGCTGACAATCTATCCAAGGTGTCTGTGGCAGGATCATGGTTATCGAATGAACAAGAAATATCTATTCTGTACTCAATTTCTACAGGTTATTGCTTGGATGATCGGAGATGTCAACATCTTGAACGACCAAATTTGTAAGATTGATCAAATGATATGATAATCCAAAATTGATTGCTAGTGTAGATTGTAGACCGCCTTGTCTAAGGCCACTGCTCCCAATTAAAGAATGGGATAAATTATTGTATAATGAATTGTGGAGAGAGAACATATAGAAGTCTGAATCTATTCGCCATGTTAAATGCATTCTTGAAATGTAGAGAGACATTTAACATGAGACAGCATTGTAAATGTCATTTTTAAAGTAATTTTCTTAAGGTAAAAAAATTTTTCATATAGCTTTTCAAATTAATTTTTTTAAATCGTTTTACAACTTTCTTTGAATTAGAGCTACGCATCATTTAAGCCGCTCAGGTTTTTCTTAATTTTGTGGTGTTATGTAAATGCATTACAGGACGAAATTAAGAATAGAGATTCTACTAACTTAACTGTAAACAAAATTCGTCATTTGCAAACGTTATTGACGACTTTCACTCTTGTTCGTTTATTTTTCTTGGAGTTTTCCCGAGAACACTGGTTTTATATAATCGAGGCTTCCATTTCAATCTAGGCTCACTTGACCTGCTTAATTTAGGATATACTTGTGTATTTGTCCTCTTCGTATTGATGATTTGTAGTTGTTTTTGCTGCCGTTGTTTGTGAAAATTATTTACGCCATCAGGATTCAATGAATGCACTTGGCATGTTTCATTATGATTGTCATTGCGAGAAGCTATACTTTTCCAACCTATTGGAGCTGGTGTTGCTGACGAACTTCCATGACGAACAGCTGTCCTCTGGCACGATTTTTGCGGCTGCCGTATTTCATTTACTTCATTTTTCTTAATTAGAGTAGCTTGAAAAATTAAGGCATCAATTACGCTTATAATAAATCTAATATAAATTAATCATAATAATTTAAAAGTTTATACTTCAATTTTTAGGCTTAGTTAAATAAGAATTTTAAAAAACATGTAATCACAAGGCCGTTAATAATGAAAAATCTGGATAAGAGATGAAATCTATTAGTTTTTGAGAGGTGTACTATAGGTTAAATAAAAATGGTCTCCTGGGTACTTCTACTAAATTATAAACAAGGCTGGAAACACAGCCGTTTGTTGGGCTATTTGACTAACTGAGTTTCAATGGTTTTATTTTTTTGATATTTTGCTGTAAGAAAAAATATTTGTTAATCGTTGATAAAATATTATTTGTCCAAATATGTTCAACGTTCAGATGAATACGGCCTCTCCGAATTTAATTTCACTTTATGTACATATTATATAAACACATTAATTTATATTTAAAAATTTTATTAATTTTTCAGAATAGAAAAAATATATATACTTACGTATTATTTGTTGTCATTCCTCCATTTTCTTGTGCGTGACAATTGATAGCACTCGTAGGTCGGTAAAATCTTGAACCCTTTACATTTACAGGTGCACTGATTTTGTTTGGCCTTGCTTGATGGGTTCGCACATGTCCCTTCTTTCTGAAGCCATCCATCAGCTGCTTTTCTGCAAATGACGTTGAAACCAGAATTTTTGAAAAATTTCCAAATTTTTGGGACTTAATTTCTAGTCCCATCTTCAGGATTGGCACCGTACTCACAGGAAAAACAGCTTATGGCAATTATGGTACCCTCATTCAAGACAGATCTATTTATTTTTATCTTAATTCCTAAAATATTTTTTAATGTCTGACATAAGATCAGTGTTGCTCTTGATATTACTTACAATAGACTTTGAATACATAGAAGAGTTTACTGCTAAGGCTAGAAATAAAGGTATTTGCCACATGATGTTTTTTCCTGTGAGTATGGTGTCAACCCTGAAGATGGGACTGGAAATTAAGTCCCGAAAATTCGGAAAATAAATTTTTAAAAACCGGTTCCAACGTCACTTTTAGATAAGCAGCTGATGGAAGGCCTCAAAAGAAAGGGACAATTGAGAACCAATCAATCAAGGCCAAAAATCGGTGCACCTGGAAATGTAAAGGATTCAAGATTTTACCGACCTACGAGTACTATCAATTGTCCCGCACAAGAAAATGGTGGAGTGATAACAAAAAACTAGGACAGAATTGCGCAATGTACATCAACATTTAAGCATTTACTTGCTTAGCTCATTGGATATATATATATATATATATATATATATATATATATATATATATTTCTGGCCCAACTGCATTGGAGTATGAAAGGAGATTTTATACGGAAATAGGTGTAAATGGTAAAAAGATATAAACATAAAATAAGATACATTAATTACATTTTACATATTTCATGAATGAACGTATGAAAAATTAACTTGGTTATCATTTACCTCTGATTTTCCTCAAACGTTTGTTGCCCTATACATACTCATTTAATCATTTCTTATTTCTAAAATCTTATTCGTCCTCTAATGGTTCAATTAACAGCACGATGTACTTTGCGCATCATAATACACAAAACGCATTGGCAATTGAGTTTATCATCTTATAAATTAGTTCACTTATGTATGAATTAAAGAATTTAGTTAAAATTAACAGATTGGGTTTGGCCAGTTAGAAATTAAGGTTTTAAGAGATAATAAATAAACCAAACCAAAAATAGAGCAAGCCATAATGTAAATTGGTATATGGCTAAAACGTGTTTAGTCTGCAGCAAAGTTGGCTTAGTGTATGGGTATAAATGTTTTTTTAATTTATTCATATTCGAGCCTCGTCGTTGCAAATTCTGACGCGGAATAAGCCACTCTACTTTAATAATAGCCTTTGCTACTTAATGCAATGTTTATTTTATATTGTCAACATATATAATCAAGATCCCGCCATAAATTTTCTAATCAATATCACCTGCCCAGGAGGCATGGTGTTTGCTCCATTAGTACAAACCATGGGTGGCTGGTTACAAATTAAGACAAAACAGATTCCACACAGGCCCCACTTTAAGAAAAAGCTAATTTAAATATAATATGGTATAAAATTGAACGTTTTGTATAGTTTGAATAAGCAGAGTCGCTGTGGATGTGTGTCAGACAACGAAAACTGGCGGCCGTCTACGAGCACCATGCGTGGCAAAACCACTGACAAGTACTTGACGAGTTTCGAAAAATGACTTAAACAGCCAACTTGATGATTTTACTTTTCTGAATTATGCAATAATGAGTTTAAACTGAAAAAATTCTTTGATTCAAATTTGCTCGCTTAAAGAAAACGCCAATCCAATTGTATTCCAACAGTCGTCGAACAACATAGCCAAACCGCCGTAAATTGCACATACTGACGCGTTTCGACCTACCATGATCATCATCAGAGTACGACGGCTAACTGACTAGCGAGGATCAAACCGCATTGCATATATATGGAAAGCAAAAATAGATATGCGGCTCTCACCACCAGTAGTCATTCATACACCGTACGTGACTGGAAATAACGGCTGCAAAATTTCTATGCAGTGACAAAAATTAACTTTATCCATCATTCACTATATATATATATATATATATATATATATATATATATATATATATATATATATATATATATATATATATATATAGGTAATACAATTAAACAATCATCGAATGCGTGTGTGGTGATAACAATTCCTTAAATCGAGTTTGCGAGCTTGAAGTAAACACTAATCCCATTATATTTAACCAGTCATCGAGCTACATAGGCAAACTACTCCTAGTCTGCAGCAGGGATGACACAGTGGTTGAAAGCAAGACGCCAATGCTAATGTACCTTGTTCGAGCTTCGGTTGTAACAAATATTGGAAGGTACTTGTTGAGTTCCCAATAGGGATAAAACCAGTATACTCAATAAATTACTTGTGCTATCTAATGTCATGTTTAGTTTATACGGGCAACATATACATAGTCAATATTCTGCCAAAAAATATGGTACAATATCAATTTCATGGGCGTTATTTTTTGTGTCCTAATAATGACATATAGAGAATGACTAATTAGAGCATTAAGTCGATAGAAAAGCCAAATAGGCTCTGCCTGATGGATAGAATAACCAAAAGATAAACTGTTGTATAGCTAAATGTTACTTCCATTTTGCAACAGGGATGACGCAGTGGATGATTGCAAGACTCAGAAACAAGTGTGCTCTGGTTCGAGTCACGGTCGTAAAAAAAATTACGTATGAATGATCAATTTGCTAATATGGAATTATTTAGATAAACTGTTTGAACCAATTTATATTTTTCACTTAAGACCAAATGCTAAAAAACAAAAATGTGTAAGAAATAGTTCTGCTATTAAAATATTATTCATATCGGAACTAATGGTTACTACAGCCATCATTCACTCAAGTTGTCACCCTTTTTTATTATATACTTGGTAACTATCCATATATCAATGTTCGATTGCGCTTCGTCAAAATAATATACAATTTATGCTTTAATGTAGGAAAATCTAATAGTTAAATATAATAGACGTATTTATATTATTTTAGATATTAGTTTACAGATGGAGAGAGCAAGGAAAATTTTTAATGTAGCAATACAACACACAGGCTCAATATATTTTTCAGAGGCTATAAACTGTTACAAAATCCCTTTTGGAGTCATTAATATTTATCAATGCACTGTAAAACACAAATAATTTCGAAAACCTACTACATCTGAAAAGTTACACTGTTTTCCTTGATCAATAATATTTATCCAATATTAGTATTAATGAAGAAACCAATTTACAATGATTTAATATATACTTATTCTTTTACGGAGGACTAACATTTAAGCATCTAAGAATAAAGTTTGGCAAGCATAGTACCGAACAAATTTATTTAGGACAAAAATATTATACAAAGTCTAAAATGAGCATGCAGTTTGATCCTGTTGATGCACGAGTCTTGTGATTACTCACTGATTCGATATAGGAATAGTCAGCTCGCCACTGAACGACGCGTAAAAGTTTAAAAAGTATGGGAAGTATGTAGAATCAATCCTAAACTCCATACTTCTAGATGAGGTATAGAATGGGCTTGATACGTGGTGCCTTTTCCTCCAAACAATAGCTAAAAATAAGCAACTCAGTATTCAATATAATTTTATATTATTGATCTGCATACCTAAATACGAAACCCTGTTCTGGCTTCAAATAAATTGCTCCTTGGTTCGCTAATCCCCATATATATTTATATATTATTTTTTGGAATGAAGAGTTAAACAAAATAAAATAATGCAAGTTTTACAGCTGCAATTTGCCGGGTCGAAATAAATTCGAAAATAATTCAAATTCAATTTGCTTTTTGCTTTTGCAACATTGGGAACATGAATACCTAAAAATAAGTTAATAGTGACAGGAGATATCGCTAAAAAGGTTCACTTTTAAATAATGAACCTAAAATATTTCTAATGGTTGAAAGCATATTAAATTCAGTAATTCATGCAAAAAAATTTTTTTGATTTACAGAATGGCTAGTTACATACGGCACATGGACTCAATTATGATTTAAAATTTTAATTGGCATGCATGATAAGAATTTAGGCGCAAATTAAAATGCATAATTGACCATTATAAATTAAGCTCACGACAACTTACAAAAACAATTTGCGTCGTCAGAAATCACCGTAAGTGTGCCGAGAGATCTAGTAGCCGTTGGAGTAAATACGCGGTTAAAGAAGTCGCCAGGCCGATATCCATGTCTGAGTCTATTGCCATCTGATCTTTCGACGATGTTTGCCTTTCTGTCCTTCTGAGTAATAGTGTTACACAGCAATTGATGTTGACGTAGTGACAACATCTGGTTTGTATATTTTGCGTTTGCCAGACGGTCTTCGGCGTTGGCACGCACTTCCAACACGTGTTCAGCATTGCATCGACTATTTTTTACGGCCTGTGTACAAACAGAATTTTGCGTCAATGCGTGTGAAGTGATTTGTCATCAATTCAATTATTACGAAACAAATCACTGTGAAAATTTAATTAACAAACTAATTATTGATCCATTTTAACGTCCCTTCAATAATAATAATAATAATAATAATTAAAAAAATAAGAATCATAGTAGCAACAATGCTTATTAATATAAAAGTAGAAGTTTAGTTTTGTAAATATAAATACATACAACTTATTGTTATGTAATAAATATATTGGCAGCGGTGATCAGCTAGCTGAAATTTAAATAAAATTTTAACTGTAAAAAAATACGATTACGTTAAAAATGTTAAATAACAAATTAGGCATCCACCAAGTGGGGTAAATGTAGATAAATAAAAAATATTCCAGAGAATATTGGAATGATTATTTGACCAATTAACAGACTATCTCTATTTACAAACGCCAAATTTTCGTTCATATTTTCGAAAAAATTGTTAAGTTTTCATGATAATTTAATGACTAAAGAAATTATTTCACCCTACCTGTGCAAAGTAATTAATCATTGTTGTATAATCAGTAAAATAAATCCAATAAATTAGTTTTCAGATTTTATGATTTCAATGGAATAAATTTCATGGCAAATCATTTTGTTAAGAATTCCACAAACTAAAATATTTTATACTGCTGGGTTTATTAAGTCTAACTATTAGTAATTTAATACGTCTTCTAGGTATAATACTTCAATTATGGCACCAGTTTTTTTAATAATATTATATTGCATAGGAAGTAAAGATAATCCTATTAAATTTAGTAGATGCACAGTACTATAATAGCGCAATTTGATTCTATCCCTTATGCTGATTGCATCAGTGTTCAAAATAACCTTGGCTTTCAGCTGAACTGTGAATTAACATATTTCCAATGCTAGAGTAGTCATTCTTTCATCCACCTTCCGCACTAACTCTTCGATAGTAGACTCGTACCCCGGTTTACAGCTAGTGGCAATGTGTATTAATCATGTACAAATCATTAGAGCCTTACCCGCACCATGCTAACCCCTTAATAAAACAAATGTATATAATATGCAAGTATGCATTAGGTGTTGCGAACCTAATAACAAATTAGTTTAGTTGTGACCAGAAGGATAAACCAAAGGCAGCACTATATATTTGGGTGAAGAATGTGGGATAATAGGACGGTAAATCTCCTAGACGAATGTGTAACCCTGCAATAGTGAAGCTAACATCATATAGTCTACGACAATGCGACTTCAACGCTAACGCACTCTATATAATATATATATATATATATATATATATATATATATATATATATATACCGAGTCTGTAAAGGATACTAACACTATGGCTATTGTGTCAGTAACCGATACCAACATTATAGTACCGAAAAGGTACATGGTACTAACACTATGGTTTCCGAGTCGGAACATGGTACCAACATGATGGATATCAATTTACGCTATAGTTCACCGAAATTGGGGATTAAAACAATTTCTGAACACCTGTTACTCCAGTAAATCCATACACCCTGGCCTTGATCGATATCAGTTATCACATTTCGCGGTAAGCATGACATCATTCAATGCAATATATAACAGTTAAATACTGTTTGTTGCGAAGAGCTAATATATATGCAAGTATGTATTAGGTGTTGCGAACCTAGTAACAAATTAGTTCAGTTGTTACCAGAAGGATAAACCAAAGGCAGCATAAACGGAAATTATAATCTCATACACATTCGTTTCGTGCTTACTGGCGACTCATCAGTAGGAGCCGGTATTACGCCCATTTAGCTTTACTGATGAGTCGCCAGTAAGCACGAAAGGAATGTGCATGAGATTATTCTTTCCGTTCACGCTGCCTTTGGTTTATCCTTCTGGTATCAACTGAATTAATTTGTTACTAGGTTCGCAACACGTAATACATTCTTGCATATATATTTGTTCTTCGCAACAAACAGTATTTAAATGCATATTATATTTTGATCTTCCACTAATTGCTGATTATCGGCTGTCTCCTGCCATCATTTAAGCTTCAATCTAGCATATCCCTGAGGGAATTCTACATCATTCAACTAATCTCTAAAATTAACCATTTTTTAGTTCTCCAGTTAGAGGGTAGCCGCTGCATCAAACATTACAAAAAAATAACAAACATTTCCCGTTTGATAATATATTATTATGACTTTTAAAAAATGGACGATTTATTTGCGAGTTCTTGATGACAACATGAACTGTGCTATAAGTGATACTTATGATGATGATTACCGATCTTTCCCAAAAGGCAAATCAATATCGATAAATATATCATCTATGTGAATGGAGTTTGAAAACTCTGATGATTCTGTCTTGATTTACATAAACAAAGAAAAATGCATTTCATTTGTTTGGTTTGAAATCTACTCATGCGTTAATCATTTGAATGCTTAATATTATATTATTTCTTACCGGTTTTCTTACCTTCAGCACGGCGTAAGTGAAATTGATATGGGTGATGAAATTCAAGGACAAATCTTAATCAAATTTAACTTACAACCAAAGTTTTATTTTAGGTGCTCCGTTAAGAAAGATAAATTTTGCTATATTCAGAATCCATTTTATTGCTAAAATTATTAAATCGGAGCAGAAGAAAAATTGTATCTAAAAGTCTATACTGAATTGTATTTAATATGAAAAGACCAGCACTGAACTGTGCTTTGTAAGTGTGGAATCCTATTTAAAAACTTATTGAAAAAAGTCGGATCATTTCAAAAGATGATTTTAACGAAATTTGATACATTTCGCAAATGACTTATGCAAATTTATTAAAGCGTCCCAGATTACATCCGTTGTAAATCTAGACGGTAAAGCATATCTGTCTTATTATTTAAAAAAAATCTTATGCAATTATTAAATCGAATTACCTAAATTTCTGATTATTCTCTGCGACTATGACTCCTTCATTAATTAGAAGAATTACAGTTTTTTTCAAATGAGTGAATTTTTTGGTCTACCTGGCAATACACTTACATTGAAGATGGCTAAAAAGATTTTCTTAAATATTTGTGAGAGTGAAAATCTATAAATTGATGTAAACTTACCTTGGTTGAAAGGCGTTTAGCTGATGAGGCTGAGATTTAATTCGTTTTACCTAGTCCCTTCCAGCCTTAATTATGTGTGCAAACGTCTGCTATAAAATGCATGCTATTAATTGTGAACATGTTTAATTTTCATCCAATTGAGGGGATACATCTCAATAACTTTAGTAGACGTATCGATTTCAACTCATTTTACAATTCTGAAGTAACAACAATACAATTTCAATGTAATTTATTCTCAGCACTATACTCTAACGTAAAAATATTACAAACATTCCTAATAACAAATCAGGCTATTATTGTATCCATCAGATTCAGGTAATTACCTTAAGACCTGTAGTTTGGTACCTCTAATTTACTGTTGTTCGACAACTGGTTAAATACAATGGGATTTGTGTTTACTTTAAGCTCGCAAACTTGATTCAAAGAATTGTTACCACCACCCGCGCAATCAATTATTGTTAAATTGTATTGCCTATATAAGTATAGAAATTGCTATTTTAATACTCTTTAGAGTTCAATAGAAATTGTGACATAAAATTAGTTCTAATCAGTAAGTACAAATCTGAAAATTTAATTATCAGCTTATTTTAAAATGTACACTGAAATTTTACATTAATTGAGAATTAATAAAAATAGAGAGAACACTAATTAAATCGAATATCTGAGTCTTGTTGGCTAGTGCATTAGTTGATGTGCTTGTAAAGCTGAGCTCATTTTAATAACACTAGCAGGTCGTTTATGAATATATCGAATAATTTTTTAAATATAAATCATTCCATGGCAGAGTAGACATAGAGGATCTTTGATTCAATATCATTAGAAGCTTACAAAAGTAATCTATTTTTGTCATAAAATATGCTTTAACACCTGGAAAGAATATAACTTCCACAAGTTAGCATTGAGTCTGTATGTGGGGATAGTAAATGTCAAAAACTAGGGTCCAGCAGTTGCGCGGCAGGAATAAATATCAAGCTGCATAAAATCCACATTAAAGGGAAGGAAATTTTTTGGAACATTTCGAGTGAAAATACCTGGCTTTTAGTCGATATGCTTCAGCTTACAATTTTTATGATTAAATGCCTCATAATGTGATGCTTCATGAATAATTTTTATTTAAAATGTATTGAAGGATATACAACGAGTGTGAGTTAATTTCACCAATAAATAGTGCACACTCTCATACGGAAATTTTCCCAATCGCAATGAGTACAACAACAGTTTTATTAAATTAAATTGCTAATTCAACCCATTGGCAAGCCTAATATGTCAACATGCTGGTAAATATTACTATTTGTTTTGAAGGGTTGTTTCGCAGTACGAGTTTCATATGATTAAATTCCGCGATTTGCGTTCGCGGGTTGTTGCTTCGAACTATCAGTTTCACAATTTAAAATAAACTTTTTATACTTGGCATTAGTTGAAATCATTTATCGAAACATATAAGTTGAAACCGGTGATTATAAGATAAATTGTATTACTGCAACCTCATTCACTACATTGGTTTTATTCATTGTAACAAAATAAATATCAAGGTGTGTTGATTCTTGCATGTTAAACCTAAAACCGGAAGTATTTGAATATTAAAATAAATTTATTAACGAAAAGTCTGTTGATGTATATTTTGCATTTAATACAAATTTAAACAAAAGTGGATTAATTTGAATGAAGATCTTTTAGCACAAAATAGACTCAAAAATGATTCAACGATTGAATATAATGTGTTTGAAATGATACGCAATTTTGCTTTTTTCGCCATAATGAGCACGTAAAAAAGTGTGTAGATTTAAAGAAAGGTTATACTAAAGAAATTCTTATAATATTCACGGAAGTGTAACTAATTCATTGAAGAATAGGCAATAAAAGTTGAAACCTTTTCAAATTGACCGTTACCGCGCATAGGAATATAGGAGGAAGAGGATGGGTTTGAAAGATAAAATTAAATGAAACTAAGCCACGAACATTTTGTCGGATAAATTCTTATTCAATGACATCTCCCACTGAAATACATATGAAACTTTTAGATGATGTTATGCTTGGCGATCTACAATCTGTTAAGCCATCATAGAACAATGACGAAAAAATAATATTGAATTTTTATCACGAAAAATTTCTTAGAATTTTCATATGACCTAATATGAAAATCTAATTTAAAATATCTTCTAAGTGGAAAAACATGCACCAACTACAAACTTGCGTAACTACATATATTATCTGAGCTTTAAACTAATTAATGCCGACCAGAAATATCCTCGAAGAACGCCGCAATTTACATTGCAGCCATATTTAAACAAATCTGACCCATTAAGTATTTTGCTCCTTATTTTTAAGTATAGCTCTTGTTATAAGTACGCCTAGAGGTATTGCGTTATCAGAAAAGCATGCATGCATGCATCTCAGGTCCTTACTTTATTTGATTGCACTGAAAACAGAGAAATTGATATAATACAAAGACTAGTGGTCTAATTTAAAACAATTTAGTTTTTGTTCAGCGCAAAGTCAAAGAAATATTTCATCAGTGTGTTGTTTCTTTGTATAGTACCCTTTCCATGTACAAAAAATAAATTTTAACAGATATAAGAAGAGTTTCTTTCTTTTATTCTTCTCAAGTATCTATAAATGAACATCTCTTTATATATAATTTGAAAGGAAAAATTAATTATAAAAATGCAAACGTGGAGAGAGTGCGAAGTAATGAATCAAACAAACAATTGCGTGCATCACATCCAGGTCAAGGTTCATGCCTGAACATCCTTCTTATGTTTGCACATATCCGGATTCAATTTGTTGTTCCAAAAAGCTTCATATGTGGCTAACTCCCTTCTCTTATTGCATTTAGTAATTATATTAAATGATACGTCTGGAGAACACACGTGTGAGGTTTCAACGATGTGTTGCGCAATTACAGACATTCATTCACCATTTGATTTAAAACTGGCGTTTAAGTTGAGATGTTCTCTCATTCGAGCAATTAACCGTCTGATCGATCGACCTACGTAAGTGAATCGACAACTTGCGCATGTGTACTGGTAAATAATATTTAATGTCGACATTAACGGCAGTTTTTCCTTGATTGCTGGTAAGGGAAAGTGAGTTACCATATATAGCACTTACAGTTTAACTGCATTAAATGTTTGGAGTTATTTGGGAAACTGCTTACCCCTCAAATGGGATTTTGAAGTAGAATACTATCTTTCTGGTCCGAAATACGTCTGTTTCCTTTGAATTCCTCTTTTAAAAATTGATTCAATAAATTGTTTAGCATAGCCATTAGACATTAAATAATTTATTGATTTATTATATTAGTTGTATTTGGAATCTGGACTAACAAACCTGTCAATTCTTGAAAAGCGGCCACGAGCTGTTGATAATTTGTATTGAAACAGCACATAACTGCTGTAATGCAAATACTTTGCATATTAGATTAATTTATGTCAAAATGTTCTATTTAATTTACCATAAGCATCTTTCTTTATTAATACATCTAAGAAAGCAGACAATCATCTATCTCGTGCTCTGACATGAAACCGATATTCTTATGCGCTTTATTGAAACATTGAAGCAGTGTTCGTGATTGCGACCTGTTTTAAGAACAAGGAAAATATCATCCATGTACTGTATATATTGAGCACATTTACTTATGTCATTTCTTAATGAAGTTTTTTCTATTTGCCCTAGAAAAATCTCAGCCAACATTGGAGATGAAAGGCTCCCCAGGGCCACACCATCGGTCTGTTTGTAGATGCTTCCATTAAACCAAAACCGTTCGTCTTTTCTAGGCCATCTTCAGAATATATCATTAAAGAGTGACAATATATCAAGATCGGCACCTTGATTAAAGTATTTGCTATCACCGCCCTCTGAATCAACGTTACCTTTATTATATAAGTTTTTATTCATCATCACTTCACTATGTAGAATAGTGTCTTTTCAATAACGATATATTGGGGATGGTTATTTGGAACATCAGGTCTAAAGGTAAGTTCCACCTAAATGTAAGTCTAAACAAAGTACATTAGTTAGTATCAAACTGAAAATTGAGTATAGTGTGCAGCAATGTGGCTCAGTGTTCAGAGCAACAGATTCAGAAACAGACTTGTCCCCGTTTGATCCCTGTCCGCGGAAAATTTTGGATAGTACGTGATGATTTCCTAATAAGGAAAACAGTACACTAGTACTACACTATGCAATACTTAGTTTATACTGACAAATGTATGTATAATGGGTCAGGTGTTTATATCAAGAACACAACCTTGATTAAAGTAATTGTTATCACCGTCCGAGCAATCGATGTTCGATTCATTGATGTAAAGTTTCAATAAAAAATATAATAATATCTGTTTACGTCAGAGCATCATAAATTTTAACGTCTTTCTTTCTTATATTTACAACTTAAAAAGGATTCTACTGGTAAATAAAATAGCACAATTTACCATAAAACTATCTGGTCTGCACAGTATTTGAGTTAAAGCAGTTTCGTGACTTTTCAATAAAATTTATCAAAAAAATGCGGCTATTATTCAAGAATTGGCCGATTGGTTAGTCCGGATTCAAAATGAAATACATAAACTAAATCAATAAAAGGTTTAATACCTAATGGCTACCTTATAAAATTAATTTAGTCAATTTTAAAACAGAGAAAATTTTTTAAATAGTAGTATTTGGAACCATAAAAGAAAGCAGTTTACCTGAACACCTCATTTAAAGGGGATGTAGTTTCCTGCTCGGCACAAAAAATCTTGAAGCGACATTAATGTGCACATTTAATGTAGCTAAATTACGAGTGTTAACTATGGTATTACACTTTCCTTTACGAGTAATCAAAGATAAACTGCCGTTAATGTCGACATTAAATATTATTTACCAATGTACATGCGCAAGTTGTCGATCAGCGTATGTAGAGCAATCGACCAGACTGTTAATTACTCGAATGAAAGAGCATTGCAACTTAAACGCCTGGTTTAATTCAAATGAAGATTGCACGTCCAAAATTGCGCAACATATCGTTGAAACCTCACACATATGTCCTCCACACTTAGCGCATACATAATTACTGAATGCAATAACAGAAGGGAATTAGCCATATACGAAACTTTATGGATAAAGAAATTGCAGCCGAATTTATGCAGGCGGATGAAGCATGTTCAGGCATTGAGCTTGAACTGCAGGTGCTGCACGCCATTGATTAATTGTTCCTAGTTTATATTCTTCTATCTTGTTAGGCCTTTCAATTTATATATAACGAAGTGTTCATTTGTGGATACTTGAGGAGAATATGAAAAAGACACTGTTCTTGTTTCTGATAAAATTTCAGTTTCTTTTTGCACATTTGCTTTATTTTGGCTCGCATTTCAAAACAATATTTCTTTTTAATTGGTTATTTTTATAAGAGATTTAGGATAGCCATATTTGAGCAAATAAGTTACAAATGCGAACGAAATTTTTTCACAAGCTATTTCTGTTAATCGTGAATTGATCTATATGCGTGAGAAAAATATTACACCTCTACTGAAAACTTCTCAAGTAGTTTGGTAGCAATAATTCATGAGTTTGGTTATATTTGATTGCTTAAGCTTGAAAGTTTTGAGTTTACCGCCTGTTATGTATATGTCTGTGATAGATATCAAGACGATATTTCTATCATTGAACTTATCTCATTAATTTTTTACATAATATATTTCAATTTTATACTAATTATATTAAATTTCAAGTCATTTTAACTGATAATTGAATAATCTAGATTTTCAAACAGTTTAGTATTAAATTCCATTATTATCTCGTTTTCAATGGTTCAGCGTTTGAACACGAGATCTCAGCTTATATAGAATTAAAATTATTGCGGGAAACCAAATATATTGTAAAATGGAAATTGACCTACTTTTATTTATAACGTATAAAAAGAAGGGAGCCTACGTTTGTTCAACAGATAAGGAAGGAAAATTATTAATAATTAAAAAATCAGAATGACCATATTTGGCAAGGCTTAAAAGAATTTGTTGTTCTTAACCAAATTTGTCAATTAGCTAAAATGACAATGATTACCTAGTTCGATAAATATTAAAATTTCTCTTTAAATTAGGTGGTCAGCTGATGAAAGGCTTTAATAACAAAATAAAAAAAACTTTCTGAAGATAAGTACCACCTGATCGGCATAAACAACAACTTTCTACAAGATAAGAACTATTGTGTCTTATTTAGTATGTCCGTTTTTCCATTTGTATATCAAGTTGTGCATTTTCACCCTTCAATTGATTTATCGTCTGCTTTATTTTATTAATAAAAGGAGATATAAATTTTCTGAATTATAAACCGTTTCTTCATTTTTGTATATAAATTTTATTCAGTAATGTACTGATGATGATCGTGGAGGGTCGAAACGCGTCGGTATGTGTGACTGACAGTAGTTATACGACTGGTTTATTAAAATGTGATTAATGTCGTTCACAACCTTGAAAATATGATTTAAGTAAATGCTATTTGTTTGTAAAATTGCATAGATTGTTTACAATGCATTAGAATTCAGGCGTTCGATCGGAAAAAGCAAAAATAATCATGGAATTTTAGCCGGGTTATCCCTTTGTCTATCATTCGTTCAGTAATTACTTTAAAACTAGCACTAAGTTATTTATCCAATAACAATTTAGACATTAATTTCGAATTATTTTTGAAATGGCTCTTTGAAAAGTTCTTTGTAGTATAAGTGGTAGAACGGGATTTTAAATGTTCTTCATTTTTCTTAACACGTTTATTTGAGAAAAGATACCATTTCAGTAAGCTCATTTATATTAAATTTCAGTCTTAGATAAAATGATGCAAATAAGATATAAAATTTGTTTAGCAAATTCGCCAGCTTTTGCTTAATGGGATTCTTCATATATGCAATGAATACTTGTATCATTTATTGTCTAATCAGGATTACTGACTAGGTGCAATTTAGCTGAATTTGTTACCAATATTTTGCAATGTTCGTCATAGACAAATTTATTTTAAATTTTTTGTGGGTTTATGTGACTTACTTTCGCTAGTCAATCAAGCGAACAAATCGAAAATGTTCATTCTCTCTCATTTAAAAAGCTATTAATTAACAAACTAAACTTCATTATTTGTTTCGTATATGTTTTATCCGATTTCTGCCATTACTGGGCGGTCAATTGGCTCCAATTATTACTAATGTGATTCATTTAAAATTCATACTAAACTATATTTGACAGTAAAGTGCACTCTGCTTGACAGGCATGTACGAGACTTACTTCTCAGTGAATAACCTCTCAAAATTTTTAAAAAATGTAATATTGCGGTAGTTTGTCTTTGACAAAATTGTTTAACTCAACATTATTTTGAAGATAATACAGTTTTCCTAGGAATAAAATGATCTAAAATATCTTTTCTTTTCATGAAATTTCATTAAGAATTATGCAAGCAACTGGTTTATCCAAATAACTGTTGTAAATATTGTTCAACAAAAGGTTTTTTTAAATGAAGTAAAAGAGATTAAATATTGTCCAAGAGGAAATATTATTAAATAGCAACGAGACAGACAGTGTAATGGTGATATGTGTAGGAAGATATTACTTCATCTCTTGATCATGGAGACAAAATAATGAACCAAGTAATAAATAGTCAACCATATTACTTTTTTTAATATTATGACATTTTAATGATATTTTATCGACGGGCAAACTATTATATATCAGATAAATGTGTCTCTCATTAACAGATATGATTTGAATTTAATTCTCAAATTATTTGGTAAACAAATTGAAGCAGTTGTGATTGGTTTCGATTATAAACTGTGACGGAGTGGCCTTGATAATAAACAAGCATTCCATGTTTCAGATCCGTAATAAATAATAATTAACCAAAAGTCTTGAAACGCCAATTAACTAGAGAGATAGGCTATTTGGTATTTTATAGGATTCCAAAACTGTTGTCACTCGGATATAGTATGCTTGTGCGAACCCAGCGACTTTCTCATTAATCTGAGTAGAAAGGAAACGGTTTATTTAAGAATAATAATAAAGCATTTCAGTGTGTATTCCGCCGTCGTTTGTTAAGAGCATTAGGAATATTTGATTTAACAGTTAATTTGTCTGTAGATATATTATGACAACACTATCAGCAATTAGTATGATCCATCTTCTAAAGAACAAGATAGTTTACTTAAGGCGAATAAAATTCTGCGGCCTAAATCTTTCGCTAAAAATTTACCCTATCAGATCTCCAAACGCTGAGGAGCATTTTTTAAAGTCCGATCATTGAAAAGACTTCAATTTCTATAGCTAAAAGTCCTATTAGTATTGGAAGTCCCGTTTAAATGGCTTTCCGTCTAGAATCATAAAAAATCTGTTTCGTAACACCAAAATGTTTTATCTACTGTCTCATTACTAATATTAGTCTACTTCAAGATATGTAGTTGATAAAATTTTCATTAGACCTATTTCATCAAGCTCAAAATTACTAGGCTTTAACATGGATAAATGGATTATCCTGCAAATTATCATTCTGACCTCTGTAATTTCACTTCTTGTAAATTGGCATACACAGCACCACGTCCGCGTGATATACGGATGCTTCACTTCCGCACAACTGATATATAATTAAATTTAACAGTAGTCGGTAAACGAAGAATAATTAAAGATTTATTTGAGAAAGCAAACGACTTTACTTAGCATTAATCGGACACGGGAGTACCAAACCCTCGAAATTGCTATTGCTAAAATAAAGAAACTTAAAAAGTTTCCCACAATTTAACTAATACCGCATTTCTAAAACTAATTCTGTTCTTGCTAATTTCGCGTCTGATGGTAAAAATGAATAAATCTTACAATTACAAAAAATTATTTGCATGTCGCAACAAATTTAAGTGAGATAATTATATAATGTATTTTGCTTTACAACGAATTTATAAATACGCATCTAAACCTTTTCAACGAGCAGCCTCACTAATATTTATTAACATATCAATTAAATGTTTCATTCTATTTTGTACTAATGACAAACTTTCATGCCACTCAACTTTGTATCATATTTCAGTCGAGACATTTGCATTTTTAAGAATTAAAAAAACGCTTTTTTCGTTTCTAAAGGTGAATTTCTAATATGACACTTAAAAATATCGAGCTTTATCAAAATCCATTTTATTAACTCATTTTTCATACTCTTAACCTTGTGTAATTTTAAAAAGGTGAAATTGAGCTCTTCCTGATTCAACTTTGAGATTTTAACCATCTTCTTAAAGAAAATATAATTCTGCTTTCATAGAGATGAAGCTTAGGTCTGTGTATGAATTTAAATATTGTAGCTTTTTAGAACAATAGCACGGTGGAATAAAATGTAATCTTTGATTTAAGTGAACGCACGGCAGGTTTTTAAACATTAAATATATTAGAAATCAAAAGTAAGTATATAAAAAAACAAGTATCAAGAAGGTAAAAACAAATTTAGACCCTGTGCTGGTTGGTGGTCTAGAACTTGGAGTGTTTTTGAAATAAGATGCACAGATTTTTTAAAACTGTCCATCAAACTGTCCATTGATAAATAAAAAATTTTAAATTTAGTGAATTTTTTATAACTATTTCAATGCAAATAAAATATTCTAGCAAAAGTGGGCCATCATCATTTGACGCATAATTGTTTCAAGAACAAACTGAGAACATTTCATGGTTCATGGATTATTAATTTTTTAAACAATTACAAAAATTTTAACTTCAACTGATACGACTCTTCGTTAATGCGCGGTTCAAATGATGAGGCGGATATTGAGAAGGGCAACTGGCATGTTGATCCAAATACCAATCAGCAAATACGAATTAGAATTTTTTGTTAGTGTTTAATGACTATTTCTACGGAATCAAAATAGTCTATTAAAAAAGAACAGACATCACTTGAAGCCTAATTACTTAAAAAAACAAACAGAAAACATTTCATGGTTAATAGATTATTCAGTATTTCAAATATTACCAAATAAATTGGACTACAAGTAACATGACTGAAAAATAATTGATTGCACGGGTGTTGAAAACAAGTCTTTAATATATTCTTTTGAAATGCGAGCTTTAATAAAATTCATTGTACCCTTCCTGTGTGCAAAAACAAAAAGAAATTTTATCAGATATAAGAAAATTTTCTTTCTCATGGTCTTCTCAAATATCTACTCATGAACATATCTTTATATATAAATTGGAAAGCAAAACAAGATAGAAATATGTGAACAAGGAGAGTGTGAAAAATAGAAACCAATCAAATTGCGTGCGTCACATCCAGTTCAAGCTCAATGCTTGTACGTGCTTCTTCTGCTTACATAAATCCGGCTGCAATTTGTTTATCCATAAGGCTTCGTATGTGGCTAGCTCCCTTTTGTTTTTGCATTTAGTAATTACTTTGAATGCTACGACTGGAGAACATACGTGCGATGTTTCGATGATGTGTTGCGCAATAGCAGACGTGTATTCACCATTTGATTTAAAACAGGCGTTCAAGTTGCAATGTTCTCTCATTCGAGTAATTAACCGTCTGGTCGATCGGCCTACGTAAGTTGATCGACAACTTGCGCATGTATATTGGTAAATAATATTTGATATCGACATTAACGGCTGTTTCTCTTTGATTGCTGGTAAAGGCAAGTGTGTTACCCTAAATAACACTCGTAGTTTGGCTGCATTAAATGTGCGTGTTAATGCTGCTTCAGCTTTCTTTTGTGCCATTCGGGAAACTGCATCCCCCTTAAATGGGATGTTTAGGTAGACGGTTTTCTTTTCTGGCCCATAGTACGTCTGTTTCTGGTTAACTCCCCTTTTAATAATTGAATCAATTAATTGTCTGGGATAGCCATTAGACATTAAATCGTTAATTGCTTTATTATATTCATTTTCTTTAGAATCATGACTAACTAACCTGTCAGTTCTTGAGAAGCAACCACGAACTGTTGATTATTTATATTGAAATGGCACAAAACTGCTGTAATGCAAATACCGTGCAGACAATGTTAGTTTATGGTAAATTGTTCTGTTTAATTTACCATTAGTTTCTTTCTTTAATAGTACATCTAGGAAAGGCAGACAGTCATCTTTCTCGTGCTCTGACGTGAAGCCAATATTCTTATGTGCTTTGTTGAAACTTTGAAGCAATGTTCGTGATTGCGACCTGTTCTTAAGTACAAGAAATATATCATCCACGTACCGTATATATTGAGTACATTAATCAATTTCTCATTAATTTTTGCCGAGTGTATTTTCTAGGTGCCCTAGAAAAATCTCAGCCAACACTGGAGATAAGGGGCTTCCCATTGCGACACCATCAGTCTGTTTGTAGATGTTTCCATTAAAACGAAATCGTACGTCTTTCGTGCATAATAAGATAAGCTTGCGTAGAGTTTGACCTGGCACCGGCGATGGTAATATATCGTGTTCTACCGCTTTGACTATAATGTCAATGGTTTCATCAATTGGAACATTTGTAAACAAAGACGTAACATCAAAAGATACCATAATCTTGTTTTTAACATTTATATCTTGAATTTTGTTTACAAACTCAAACGAATCGGCAACCGAATGATTACCTAGTAGTTTACGTAATGGTTCGAGTAAACGAACTAGCCATTTAGCTAGTGCATGAAACGGAGAATTTACCATTGATAAAATTGGCCTCATAGGACAACCTCTTTTGTGTGTTTTTGGTAATCCGTACATTATTGGTGTAGATGATCCAACTGGCTTGAGCTTCTGTGCAGTGGCCTCATCAATAAAACCGGCATCTGTCAAAATCTTAATTTCATTTATTACTTTGCGCTCCACCTTGTCTATTTCATCTGATTTATCGTCTAGACGTGTGAATTTTGTATTGTCCTTTAACACGTTTTCCATCTTTTGTACGTAGTCAGATTTGTCCATTATAACTACGCTCTTTCCTTTATCAGCGCGTAGTATTTTGATGTCTGCATTTCTGCTGATACTTCTAAGCGCATTTAGATGCTGCTTTGTCAATGCATGCTGCTCTGCGCATTTAGACGATTTCAGATGTGAAGCCTGATCAACTAGTGTAGCCTTGAACCAATTTTTATAATCAATACTGGTAGGCTCCAAGTCAGCTGTTTGTTCAAATAGCAATTCAAATGCTGCCTCAAAATCAACATCGCATTTATTAGAAGGATGTATTCCATAATTTCGGCCCATCGATAGTGCCTCCATTGTTAGCTGATCGATTGGCACTTTTGATAAGTTAAGCACACGCTTATCAAGATCGGTCGGTATTAAATCACACAAAACTCCAGGTTTTACATCTTTTTCCAATTTATTCAAAATTCTTGCTTTATCTTTCCTCATAACTGTCGGCAAAAACATCAAAAATTTCATTCTTGCAAAAAGACTTAGTTCATCTAATACACAAGATACACACCCAATTCTTGCCTGTAGCACTGCTTCATCTTCCTTCAACTGCTCAATTTTGGAATACGCCAACCTTGTAAGATTTCTTCGGTTGACTCGTAGTTTTGACTTTCGTAAACTGCGTACCAAATCACCTGGGAACCGTAATTGTTTAATACACTGATAATAATGTTCTTTCCACAATAACGTACTTTGCGCTCTACACTTTAACGTCACTAGTTCATCTAGTTTTCTGAAAGATTCTTTTGAAATGCGAGCTTTAATAAAATTCATTGTACCCTTCCTGTATGCAAAAACAAAAAGAAATTTTATCAGATATAAGAAACATTTTCTTTCGCATGGTCTTTTCAAATATCTACTAAAGAACATATCTTTATATATAAATTGGAAAGCAAAACAAGATAGAAATATGAGAATATAGAGAGAGTGTGAAAAATAGAAACCAATCAAATTGCGTGCGTCACATCTAGTTCAAGCTCAATGCTTTTACGTGCTTCTTCTGCTTACATAAAACCGGCTGCAATTTGTTTATCTATAAGGCTTCGTATGTGGCTTGCTCCCTTTTGTTTTTGCATTTAGTAATTACTTTGAATGCTATGTCTGGAGAACATACGTGCGATGTTTCGATGATGTGTTGCGCAATAGCAGACGTGTATTCACCATTTGATTTAAAACAGGCGTTTAAGTTGCAATGTTCTCTCATTCGAGTAATTAACTGTCTGGTCGATCGGCCTTCGTAAGTTGATCGACAACTTGCCCATGTATATTGGTAAATAATATTTGAAATCGACATCACCGACAGTTTCTCTTTGATTTCTGGTAAAGGCAAGTGTGCTACCCTAAATAACACTCGTCGTTTGGCTGCATTAAATGTGCGTGTAAATGCTGCTTCAACCTTCTTTTGTGCCATTTGAGAAACTGCATCCCCCTTAAATGGGATGTTTAGGTAGACTGTTTTCTTTTCTGGCGCATAATACGTCTCTTTCTGTTTAATTCCCCTTTTAATAATTGATTCAATTAATTGTCTGGGAAAGCCATTAGACATTAAATCGTTAATTGCTTGATTATATTCATTTTCTTTAGAATCTTGACTAACCAACCTGTCAAATCTTGAAAAGCAACCACGAACTGTTGATAATTTATATTGAATTCCCACAAAACTGCTGTAATGCAAATACTGTGCAGACCATGTTGGTTTATGGTAAATTGCTCTGCTTAATTTACCATTAGTTTCTTTCTTTAATAGTACATCTTTCTCGTGCTCTAACGTGAAGCCAATATTCTTATGTGCTTTGTTGAAACTTTGAAGCAATGTTCGTGATTGCGAACTGTTATTAAGTACAAGAAATATATCATCCAAGTACCGTATATATTGAGCACATTAACTTATTTCACACTTTATTGATGTATTTTCTAGGTGTCCTAGCAAAATCTCAGCCACCTCGGGAGATAAGAGGCTTCCCATTGCGACACCATCAGTCTGTTTGTAGATGCTTACATTAAAACGAAATCGTACGTCTTTCGTGCATAATAAGATAAGCTTGCGTAGAGTGTGACCTGGCACCGGCGATGGTAATATATCGTGTTCTACCGCTTTGACTATAATGTCAATGGTTTCATCAATTGGAACATTTGTAAACAAAGACGTAACATCAAAAGATACCATAATCTTGTTTTTAACATTTATATCTTGAATTTTGTTTACAAACTCAAACGAATCGGCAACCGAATGATTACCTAGTAGTTTACGTAATGGTTCGAGTAAACGAACTAGCCATTTAGCTAGTGCATGAAACGGAGAATTTACCATTTATAAAATTGGCCTCATAGGACAACCTCTTTTGTTTGTCTTTGGTAATCCGTACTTTATTGGGGTAAGTTGTGCTTCTGTTCAGTGGCCTCATCAATAAAACCGGCATCTGTCAAAATCTTAATTTCATTTATTTCTTTGCGCTCCACCTTGTCTATTTCACCTGATTTATCGTCTAGATGTGTGAATTTTGTATTGTCCTTTAACACGTTTTCCATCTTTTGTATGTAGTCAGATTTGTCCTTGAGAACTATGCTCTTTCCTTTATCAGCGCGTAGTATTTTGATGTCTGCATTTCTGCTGGAACTTCTAAGCGCATTTAGATGCTGCTTTGTCAATGCATGCTGCTCTGCGCATTTAGACGATTTCAGATGTGAAGCCTGATCAACTATTGTAGCCTTGAACCAAATTTTATAATCAATACTGGTAGGCTCCAAGTCAGCTGTTTGTTCAAATAGCAATTCAAATGCTGCCTCAAAATCAACATCGCATTTATTAGAAGGATGTATTCCCTAATTTCGGCCCATCGATAGTGACTCCATTGTTAGCTGATCGATTTGCACTTTTGATAAGTTAAGCACACGCTTATCAAAATCGGTTGGTATTAAATCACACAAAACTCAAGGTTTTACATCTTTTTCCAATTTATTCAAAATTCTTGCATTATCTTTCCTCATAACTGTTGGCAAAAACATCAAATATTTCATTCTTGCAAAAAGACTTAATTCATCTTATACACAAGATACACACCCAATTCTTGCCTGTAGCACTGCTTCATCTTCCTTCAACTGCTCAATTTTGGAATACGCCAACCTTGTAAGATTTCTTCGGTTGACTCGTAGTTTTGACTTTCGTAAACTGCGTACCAAATCACCAGGGAACCGTAATTGTTTAATACACTGATAATAATGTTCTTTCCACAATAACGTACTTTGCGCTCTACACTTTAACGTCACTAGTTCATCTAGTTTTCTGAAAGATTCTTTTGAAATGCGAGCTTTAATTAAATTCATTGTACCCTTCCTGTGTGCAAAAACAAAAAGAAATTTTATCAGATATAAGAAAATTTTCTTTTGCATGGTCTTCTCAAATATCTACTAATGAACATATCTTTTTATATAAATTGGAAAGCAAAACAAGATAGAAATATGAGAATATAGAGAGAGTGTGAAAAATAGAAACCAATCACATTGCGTGCGTCACATCTAGTTCAAGCTCAATGCTTTTACGTGCTTCTTCTGCTTACATAAAACCGGCTGCAATTTGTTTATCTATAAGGCTTCGTATGTGGCTTGCTCCCTTTTGTTTTTGCATTTAGTAATTACTTTGAATGCTATGTCTTGAGAACATACGTGCGATGTTTCGATGATGTGTTGCGCAATATCAGACGTGTATTCACCATTTGATTTAAAACAGGCGTTTAAGTTGCAATCTTCTCTCATTCGAGTAATAAACTGTCTGGTCGATCGGCCTTCGTAAGTTGATCGACAACTTGCCCATGTATATTGGTAAATAATATTTGAAATCGACATCACCGACAGTTTCTCTTTGATTTCTGGTAAAGGCAAGTGTGCTACCCTAAATAACACTCGTCGTTTGGCTGCATTAAATGGGCGTGTTAATGCTGCTTCAACTTTCTTTTGTGCCGTTTGGGAAACTGCATCCCCCTTAAATGGGATGTTTAGGTAGACTGTTTTCTTTCAAACGTCGTTTCGTTTAATATTGATTCAATTAATTGTCTGGGATAGCCATTAGACATTAAATCGTTAATTGCTTGATTATATTCATTTTCTTTAGAATCTTGACTAACCAACTTGTCAATTCTTGAAAAGCATCCACAAACTGTTGATAATTTTTATTGAATTCGCACAAAACTGCTGTAATGCAAATACTGTGCAGACCATGTTGGTTTATGGTAAATTGCTCTGCTTAATTTACCATTAGTTTCTTTCTTTAATAGTACATCTTTCTCGTGCTCTAACGTGAAGCCAATATTCTTATGTGCTTTGTTGAAACTTTGAAGCAATGTTCGTGATTGCGAACTGTTATTAAGTACAAGAAATATATCATCCAAGTACCGTATATATTGAGCACATTAACTTATTTCACACTTTATTGATGTATTTTCTAGGTGTCCTAGCAAAATCTCAGCCACCTCGGGAGATAAGAGGCTTCCCATTGCGACACCATCAGTCTGTTTGTAGATGCTTACATTAAAACGAAATCGTACGTCTTTCGTGCATAATAAGATAAGCTTGCGTAGAGTGTGACCTGGCACCGGCGATGGTAATATATCGTGTTCTACCGCTTTGACTATAATGTCAATGGTTTCATCAATTGGAACATTTGTAAACAAAGACGTAACATCAAAAGATACCATAATCTTGTTTTTAACATTTATATCTTGAATTTTGTTTACAAACTCAAACGAATCGGCAACAGAATGATTACCTAGTAGTTTACGTAATGGTTCGAGTAAACGAACTAGCCATTTAGCTAGTGCATGAAACGGGGAATTTACCATTTATAAAATTGGCCTCTTAGGACAACCTCTTTTGTTTGTCTTTGGTAATCCGTACTTTATTGGTGTAAGTTGTGCTTCTGTTCAGTGGCCTCATCAATAAAACCGGCATCTGTCAAAATCTTAATTTCATTTATTACTTTGCGCTCCACCTTGTCTATTTCACCTGATTTATCGTCTAGATGTGTGAATTTTGTATTGTCCTTTAACACGTTTTCCATCTTTTGTATGTAGTCAGATTTGTCCTTGAGAACTATGCTCTTTCCTTTATCAGCGCGTAGTATTTTGATGTCTGCATTTCTGCTGGAACTTCTAAGCGCATTTAGATGCTGCTTTGTCAATGCATGCTGCTCTGCGCATTTAGACGATTTCAGATGTGAAGCCTGATCAACTATTGTAGCCTTGAACCAAATTTTATAATCAATACTGGTAGGCTCCAAGTCAGCTGTTTGTTCAAATAGCAATTCAAATGCTGCCTCAAAATCAACATCGCATTTATTAGAAGGATGTATTCCCTAATTTCGGCCCATCGATAGTGCCTCCATTGTTAGCTGATCGATTTGCACTTTTGATAAGTTAAGCACACGCTTATCAAAATCGGTTGGTATTAAATCACACAAAACTCCAGGTTTTACATCTTTTTCCAATTTATTCAAAATTCTTGCATTATCTTTCCTCATAACTGTTGGCAAAAACATCAAATATTTCATTCTTGCAAAAAGACTTAATTCATCTTATACACAAGATACACACCCAATTCTTGCCTGTAGCACTGCTTCATCTTCCTTCAACTGCTCAATTTTGGAATACGCCAACCTTGTAAGATTTCTTCGGTTGACTCGTAGTTTTGACTTTCGTAAACTGCGTACCAAATCACCAGGGAACCGTAATTGTTTAATACACTGATAATAATGTTCTTTCCACAATAACGTACTTTGCGCTCTACACTTTAACGTCACTAGTTCATCTAGTTTTCTGAAAGATTCTTTTGAAATGCGAGCTTTAATTAAATTCATTGTACCCTTCCTGTGTGCAAAAACAAAAAGAAATTTTATCAGATATAAGAAAATTTTCTTTTGCATGGTCTTCTCAAATATCTACTAATGAACATATCTTTTTATATAAATTGGAAAGCAAAACAAGATAGAAATATGAGAATATAGAGAGAGTGTGAAAAATAGAAACCAATCACATTGCGTGCGTCACATCTAGTTCAAGCTCAATGCTTTTACGTGCTTCTTCTGCTTACATAAAACCGGCTGCAATTTGTTTATCTATAAGGCTTCGTATGTGGCTTGCTCCCTTTTGTTTTTGCATTTAGTAATTACTTTGAATGCTATGTCTTGAGAACATACGTGCGATGTTTCGATGATGTGTTGCGCAATATCAGACGTGTATTCACCATTTGATTTAAAACAGGCGTTTAAGTTGCAATCTTCTCTCATTCGAGTAATAAACTGTCTGGTCGATCGGCCTTCGTAAGTTGATCGACAACTTGCCCATGTATATTGGTAAATAATATTTGAAATCGACATCACCGACAGTTTCTCTTTGATTTCTGGTAAAGGCAAGTGTGCTACCCTAAATAACACTCGTCGTTTGGCTGCATTAAATGGGCGTGTTAATGCTGCTTCAACTTTCTTTTGTGCCGTTTGGGAAACTGCATCCCCCTTAAATGGGATGTTTAGGTAGACTGTTTTCTTTTCTGGCGCATAATACGTCTCTTTCTGTTTAATTCCCCTTTTAATAATTGATTCAATTAATTGTCTGGGATAGCCATTAGACATTAAATCGTTAATTGCTTGATTATATTCATTTTCTTTAGAATCTTGACTAACCAACTTGTCAATTCTTGAAAAGCATCCACAAACTGTTGATAATTTTTATTGAATTCGCACAAAACTGCTGTAATGCAAATACTGTGCAGACCATGTTGGTTTATGGTAAATTGCTCTGCTTAATTTACCATTAGTTTCTTTCTTTAATAGTACATCTTTCTCGTGCTCTAACGTGAAGCCAATATTCTTATGTGCTTTGTTGAAACTTTGAAGCAATGTTCGTGATTGCGAACTGTTATTAAGTACAAGAAATATATCATCCAAGTACCGTATATATTGAGCACATTAACTTATTTCACACTTTATTGATGTATTTTCTAGGTGTCCTAGCAAAATCTCAGCCACCTCGGGAGATAAGAGGCTTCCCATTGCGACACCATCAGTCTGTTTGTAGATGCTTACATTAAAACGAAATCGTACGTCTTTCGTGCATAATAAGATAAGCTTGCGTAGAGTGTGACCTGGCACCGGCGATGGTAATATATCGTGTTCTACCGCTTTGACTATAATGTCAATGGTTTCATCAATTGGAACATTTTTAAACAAAGACGTAACATCAAAAGATACCATAATCTTGTTTTTAACATTTATATCTTGAATTTTGTTTACAAACTCAAACGAATCGGCAACAGAATGATTACCTAGTAGTTTACGTAATGGTTCGAGTAAACGAACTAGCCATTTAGCTAGTGCATGAAACGGGGAATTTACCATTTATAAAATTGGCCTCTTAGGACAACCTCTTTTGTTTGTCTTTGGTAATCCGTACTTTATTGGTGTAAGTTGTGCTTCTGTTCAGTGGCCTCATCAATAAAACCGGCATCTGTCAAAATCTTAATTTCATTTATTACTTTGCGCTCCACCTTGTCTATTTCACCTGATTTATCGTCTAGATGTGTGAATTTTGTATTGTCCTTTAACACGTTTTCCATCTTTTGTATGTAGTCAGATTTGTCCTTGAGAACTATGCTCTTTCCTTTATCAGCGCGTAGTATTTTGATGTCTGCATTTCTGCTGGAACTTCTAAGCGCATTTAGATGCTGCTTTGTCAATGCATGCTGCTCTGCGCATTTAGACGATTTCAGATGTGAAGCCTGATCAACTATTGTAGCCTTGAACCAAATTTTATAATCAATACTGGTAGGCTCCAAGTCAGCTGTTTGTTCAAATAGCAATTCAAATGCTGCCTCAAAATCAACATCGCATTTATTAGAAGGATGTATTCCCTAATTTCGGCCCATCGATAGTGCCTCCATTGTTAGCTGATCGATTTGCACTTTTGATAAGTTAAGCACACGCTTATCAAAATCGGTTGGTATTAAATCACACAAAACTCCAGGTTTTACATCTTTTTCCAATTTATTCAAAATTCTTGCATTATCTTTCCTCATAACTGTTGGCAAAAACATCAAATATTTCATTCTTGCAAAAAGACTTAATTCATCTTATACACAAGATACACACCCAATTCTTGCCTGTAGCACTGCTTCATCTTCCTTCAACTGCTCAATTTTGGAATACGCCAACCTTGTAAGATTTCTTCGGTTGACTCGTAGTTTTGACTTTCGTAAACTGCGTACCAAATCACCAGGGAACCGTAATTGTTTAATACACTGATAATAATGTTCTTTCCACAATAACGTACTTTGCGCTCTACACTTTAACGTCACTAGTTCATCTAGTTTTCTGAAAGATTCTTTTGAAATGCGAGCTTTAATTAAATTCATTGTACCCTTCCTGTGTGCAAAAACAAAAAGAAATTTTATCAGATATAAGAAAATTTTCTTTTGCATGGTCTTCTCAAATATCTACTAATGAACATATCTTTTTATATAAATTGGAAAGCAAAACAAGATAGAAATATGAGAATATAGAGAGAGTGTGAAAAATAGAAACCAATCACATTGCGTGCGTCACATCTAGTTCAAGCTCAATGCTTTTACGTGCTTCTTCTGCTTACATAAAACCGGCTGCAATTTGTTTATCTATAAGGCTTCGTATGTGGCTTGCTCCCTTTTGTTTTTGCATTTAGTAATTACTTTGAATGCTATGTCTTGAGAACATACGTGCGATGTTTCGATGATGTGTTGCGCAATATCAGACGTGTATTCACCATTTGATTTAAAACAGGCGTTTAAGTTGCAATCTTCTCTCATTCGAGTAATAAACTGTCTGGTCGATCGGCCTTCGTAAGTTGATCGACAACTTGCCCATGTATATTGGTAAATAATATTTGAAATCGACATCACCGACAGTTTCTCTTTGATTTCTGGTAAAGGCAAGTGTGCTACCCTAAATAACACTCGTCGTTTGGCTGCATTAAATGGGCGTGTTAATGCTGCTTCAACTTTCTTTTGTGCCGTTTGGGAAACTGCATCCCCCTTAAATGGGATGTTTAGGTAGACTGTTTTCTTTTCTGGCGCATAATACGTCTCTTTCTGTTTAATTCCCCTTTTAATAATTGATTCAATTAATTGTCTGGGATAGCCATTAGACATTAAATCGTTAATTGCTTGATTATATTCATTTTCTTTAGAATCTTGACTAACCAACTTGTCAATTCTTGAAAAGCATCCACAAACTGTTGATAATTTTTATTGAATTCGCACAAAACTGCTGTAATGCAAATACTGTGCAGACCATGTTGGTTTATGGTAAATTGCTCTGCTTAAT